>SCDZ01000674.1:0-75531 GCA_004143845.1 Drosophila lacertosa | reverse complement strand
TTTTTTACTTCTTTTTAATAAGCTCTTATTTTCAACGGATTTTTTATTTTAACTTTCTCTTGCATAAAGTATTTAATAAAGATATATTCTCCGTAATCGCCTAGTTTAACCCAAGTAATAATATTCAATGTATCTTCACCATTATTGATGTGTGTAATGTTTTATAGGACCACTATAGAATTTGATAATACCGCCCTTAAGTTCTTTAAGTAGCGGTATATTCCTATTTACTTATATTTTAAACTTCTTTTAAACTTCTTTTTAAAACTTCTTTTTTAAACTTCTTTTTTCCGGATATCGGTTTCAATGTGTCATCTGTATAACTGATGTGTGTTATGTTTTATAGGGCACTATAGAAAAATAAAAAAATAATCGAACTTTATTCCTTTTGACTTTAATTCTAATTTAACTTTAACAACTTTTTACAAAAAAAACTATTTTTTTACTTCGTTTAAAAGATATTATTTATTGTTTGCTGTTACCATAAGTTGGCTTACTAAATGTAATATAAATAAATAATATAAATTTTTATTTCTATTTGTTAAATAATAATGTCATTGATTTTCATTATTTTTTTTTATACTGTAATAAATGATTATATATTTAAAATAAATAAACACAATTTAGTATTTTTTGTCTTTCAACATTTACCGTTTATAAAATGTAGTATATAGACGACGCAAAATATAAAGACCTTCTTTTACATACATTATGCACAATGCCAATAAAGTTTATTAGAGATTTTTGATAATGATGATGATGATGTTTCAATGTACTTTTTTTTTTAAAGGACTTAATTATACTGTTATTATATGCAGCAACTGAAATTGAACTTATAAGCTAACTTTTAAGTTCAACTTAGTCTGTTGCCCAAGTTATGTAACATAATTAATTCTACTTCTTAATTTATAGGTACATTTGCAAAAGCTTGAAGTGTTTTTCTAATCGCTTCATGTAGTTTTGCTTTTCGAGAATATCTCCTATTTCGGGTGCTAACAGGTCTGTCTCTATTTTTTTTTTTTTATTCTGTTTTTACCTATTATATTAGTCTAAGGATTTTGGCTTGCTCAATACGAATTAGGATAAAATGCAGAACCATTAAATTTTTTAAATACAACAACAAACATTTAGAGCAGCCCGAGGCAGAAGCGAACATGTTCGATGTTCGTGTTGGATGCACAAGCTCGAGCCGGCCACGAGCCGTGCTCGCAACCTTGAGCATGGGCATGGGGTGGCAGGGCCGCCAGCCTGGCAGCGACGCGACGCATGACGTTAGCAGCGCTGCCAACTTTGCCATTGCCTTTTACAGTTGCTTTTGACTGGACCACACATGCGCCGGCCACATGTGTGCGAGCGTCTCGCAGTCGTTAGATTCCAATTCCAATTGAAGTTTCCGCCCCGCCAATTGGGCGGCCAGTTATGTTGGATTGGTCACTGTTGGTCGAGTTTGGTGCGCTGTTTGGGGGGGTTCAAGTCCAGCTGCTGGCGTTCACTTGGCCAGTGGCCAATGGGGCTCCACTGGGCAGAAGTGCCAGCACATGTTTGGACACACACTCGCTCTCTCTCGCTCGCTTGCCAGTCAGCACTCATGTGTGAGCATGCGACATGTGTGAGCGTGTCTGAGAAGCTTGTGTGTGTGTGTGTGTGTGCAATTGGCATTGTATGTTTTTGCTGGAGCTCGCGTGCCTGGCGACATCTAGCGGCTTTTTGTGCGCGCCGTTGGGTATGCAGCGGCTGTTGAAGCGATCGTACTTCGTTTAGTGTTGCCTACTTTCGAGCGCTGCCATAAACTTTTATGGCATGCGATCGTTGTGGACGGAGTTCAAATCAAAATCCTTTTTATTTACAGTTTTTTGCAATTTGTATGTATTTTCGTATTTGTATTTTTTAACACAGACAACTATTTTTTATTTTTAATTTACGCTTTGTATTTATTATTCTTTATTTTCAAAAAATTACACACATTTGAAAAATATTTGGTTTTGTTGTTTTTTTTTTGTTTTTTGTTTCGAAATTTTTACTTATACATTTTTGGTTGCACATTTCTTACGCATTTGTCGTTCGTTTCGCTTGTTTACAACATTTTTTTTTATTTTTGTTAAGTATATTTTTTGTGCTTTGTTTGCTTTTTTTTTAATATAAATTGTTTTTTTTTTGTTTTGTTTTATTAATGGCTACAATTAAATTTTCTAAATTTTTATGATAGTTTTCAGTTTGCTTCGCTGGCAACTTATTTTCTCTGTTTAGTTTATTCATCCCGCTGTTTTCCAATTTCTGTTTCGGATTGAAATTCAATTTTTTATTGCTCCGCCTGTGTTTGATGCTGCCAATGAAAATAATAATAATAGTAATGAAAGTAAGGGAAAGTATAAGAAAAATACAAACAAAATGTTGTGTGATTTTTATATATGCTTTTTTATTCAGTTTTTGTCGATTTTATATAAGAACTATATATATAGGTATATATATGCATATATACTTCATATATATGTCTTGTCTGAAACACAGTGCAATTTTTCGATCAGTTTTAAGAATTTCATTGGAAAACCTATCCTCGCTTTTCCTTCTCTCTTTAGCAATTTCTCTCATCTCTCCTTCGGTTTATTAATAAATTATGCACGATAAACTTCATAGTTAAGTAAAAAAAAAAAAATTGCTTTTAGTATTGCAGCGTACACTGTAAGGGGTTGGGTGGTAAGGGTAGGGGGTGATTTTAGGGGTAAGTTTGTGTGCGCTGCAATTGTAGAAGCAATTTTCAACGCTTAGTGTGTTTTTCTTTTGTTTTTGGTGAATTTAAACAAAAAAAAAAAAAAACCAAACAAAACAAGAAACAAAGAAACGAAATAAAAAACAAAGCTTAAACTAATTTCATTCCTCTTCTTTCTTCCATTCTCGAATTTGAATTTTGCTCGCCAAATTAATTTGTACTAAAAACAATTATTAAATATTAATCAAAATGGGTTTTTCTTTGTTTACTTTTAAAAATGTTCTTTTTTTCAATCAAATAACGAAAATCAACAGCAAAAACATTAATGCAAAAAAAAAAATGGATCACTTCTCGTCTAAATTATGCTCCATCTCGCTCTTTCATTTCCCTCTCTTGTGTTAAACGATTCGATCTGTTGTCTTTTTCAAACACAAGAAAACAAATACACACGTTAGTTCTTCAGTCTTCTAAATCTAGTTGTTGTTTTGTTTGTCCTTTTTCTTATAAGTGTTAATTGCTTGTTTCGCTTGAAGTTTTACGTACAAATTTCATTATTTTCCTTACAACTTTCCAATTGTTTTAAATGTTTTCTAAATCGTGACTGCTGCTTAGTTTTCTGCACTCCTATTTGGATGTCTTCCTTTTGTTTTGTTTTTGTTTTTGCATTTGCATTTCTTGGTTTCTTAGGCTAATTGTTGGTTTCTTCTTTTAAAAAAAGTTGCGTTTACATTTATAGATTTATTTATGTATGTATGTAAAAAATTTGATTACTTTCGGTTTTAAATTACATTTAATAATAGAATTATTTTCTATGCAAAAAATGTCACGAAACTATATTTAAAAAAAAGGTATATATATATATATATGTATATATATATTGTGTGTATATATATATAATAATAATAATAATAATATAATAATAATAATTATAGTTAATAAGATTTCTTTTATACAAGTGTTGCTCTTTAGTGCCTAGATATCTAGATTTACTAAAATGTACATCGATGTTTAACAAATACGCGACCTTAAAACACACAAAAAAAAGAGATTAATATACATATATATATATATGTATATATTTATGTACTATATCTATGTGGGCATATATAGTCAACTTTAGCGCATATTTATATATATATACATATATATTTATTTGTATATATATATATATATATATATATATATATAAATATATGTATCGAGGCTCTCGGGGAGCTCTTGTCGTGTGGTTTGTTTTTTTTTATTATTATTTTTTTTTAGATTTACTTTTAGTTGGTTTTTTTCTTTTTAACATAGTATCATATATATATTTTTTGTTTTTTTTTTGTTTTTAATAATTTTTGTTAGTTTTGGTTTTTTATACAACGTTTTTTTTTTTGCTTTTGCTTATTTTCTATAAATACACTGGAAAATGTGTCACTGGCGCAGCTGCAGCTGCTGCTTCTGCCAAAAATTGTTAATCTCTAATATACGTTCTGATTTATATAAATTAATTTAAAAATAATAAAAAAAAAAATTTGTATTAAAAGTGTGAAAAAATCATTTTAAATATATGTATATACATACATATATACATATATACATACATCTATATATATATATTTATATATAAACGTATTTTAAGAAAGGCCAAAAAAAATGCTTTAAAATTATATTACATAACGGTTATTGCTTTGGTATTAAATGCCTCTGGTCGTGGTTAAGTCGCCTTCGGGGAGCAGCTGGTCGCTGTTTTGGACGCAATCTTTTAGAAAGTTGCAGGCAGGGGCGGGGGTCAGGGGGCGGGTGTCTGTCTGTGTTTTTTTTTTTAACCGTACTGAGAGAACTGCGCTTGGATATTTACACAGGTAAGGTAACATCTTCTTAGAAGATGCGCGACATGAGGCGACTGCGGCTGCTGGCCAATTGTTGTTGTTGTTGTTGCTGCTGCTGCTGTTGTTGCTGGGGCGACTGCAATTGTTGCTGCTGTTGTTGTTGTTGTTGTTGTTGCTGCTGTTGTTGTAGTAAAGGCGGCAAGAGCGTTGCATGCGGATGCGAGTGCAGCAGATGATGAGCAGAGCTGCTGCTCCAGCCACTAAAAAGTCATGCCTCCTCCTTCAGCGATATCGAGTGGGCGGGCAGGCTTGAGGACGCGTTCGAATCATTGTCGCCGCTGACGCTGCCCGCCAGCGACAGATTGTGCCCGCCCACGCTGTACTGTGGCCCAAAGCCAACGGCCACGCCCAGCGGACAGGGCGGCGATGACAGCTGCTGTTGTTGTTGCTGCTGTTGTTGTTGCTGCTGCTGTTGCTGTTGGTGTTGCTGCTGTTGGTGTTGCTGCTGTTGGTGTTGCTGATGCTGATGCTGATGTTGCTGTGCCTGAGCAGCAGCAGCCTGCAGCTGCTGAGCAGCAGCCGCCGCCTGTGCAGCAGCAACAGCATTAGCCGCATTAGCGGCAGCAGCAGCCGCCTTGCCCTGATTGACGACGCACTTGCGCATATGCTTCTCAAGAGTGGAGGGCACCGAGAAGGGCATATCGCAGAAGCGACAGCGATAAACATCCTTGCCGGTGCGACCGTGCGTCTTCATGTGGCGGGTGAGCTTAGAGCTCTGGGCGCACGCATAGCTGCAGAGCTCGCATTTGTAGGGCTTCTCGCCGGTGTGGCTGCGCCGATGCACAGTTAGATTGGAGCAGTTCTTGAACACCTTGCCGCAGAACTCGCAGGTATCGTTGCGCTGCCGCGACTCCTTCTTCAGCAGCGGGCCCTGCAGCAGCGAGTTGGCGCCGCCCAGACCCAGCGGCTTCAGCTTTAGATTCTCAAAGAGCGCCTCGTTGCGATGCAACGCGGACATGCCCCACCAGTCGCCGCCGTCGATTTTCATGCGCTTGGAGAGCTCGAACGGATTGGGAAAGGGATTGAAGAGCGGCACCTGGGCGGGTCCGTCCTGCGGCTGCGCCTGGAACATGTTGCAGTTTTTGGCGAACTCATCGCGCAGTCGCAGCGCCGCAACGGGCAGACCGTTCAGCTTGTCGCCGGTGGGCGTTGTTGCGTTGGCGCTGCGATTGTTGTTGTCGACGGCAGCGGCTGCTGCTGCGGCGGCGGCAACGGCGGCGGCCTCCTTGCGGCCGGACTCCTGCAGCGCCTGCTTGTACGCCTCCGAGTACTGGGCAATGTTTGACAGACCAAACTTGTCCATTAGCTCGCCCACTAGGGAGGTGGCGCCCGAGCTGGTCGTCTTGGGGCTTTGGCTCTTGCCGTCGATGCGATTGTTAACGCTCAGATCTTCTGCCTCGTAGTCGACATCCTCGCAGTCCTCTAGCTCATCTTCGTCCTCCTCCTCGCCATCGCCATCGCCATCGCCATCGCCATCAGCATCAGCGTCACCATCGGCATCTTCATCGTTCAGCTCCTCGTCGGAATCATCGGGATTGGGATCGTCGTCGTTGTCCGCCTCGTTGGTCTCCAGCGAGTCGGCATTGCTGCCGCCGTCATGGCCATCCTGGTTGTTGTCGCCGCCGTTGCTGCTGCTGCCGCCGTCGTGGCCCTCGGCGGGACTGCGATGGACGCGCATGTGCTTCATCAGCTTCTGAATGTGCGAGCACTCAAAATCGCAGGCGGTGCATTTGTACGGCTTCTCGCCGGTGTGCGTCCGCTGGTGGATAATCAGATTGTTCTCGAACCGGAACTTCTTGTCGCAGTAGCCGCACGCATAACAGCTGGCCTCCAGCTCAACGGACGCGCTTCGGTCGGACGCCTCAGCGATCTTCGTTGGCGGCGTGCTGGCCGAACGTGGCGTGCTCGCCAGTTGACCCGGACCCGAGGTCAGACCTGGATTTGATTGACCCTGATTTGGCGTCTGACCATTTTCGGCGCTCTTCTCGGGCGGCGTCAGCGAATGGGGACGCGGCTGGGTCTGGGAACTGGGCGAGGGGCTCGCAAAGCGCGGCGATTGCTTCTGTCGTGGACTCGGCGAGCTCGAGTTAACAATGTTGCCAGCTCCAGGGCTTGTTGTGCCCGCAAGCTGACGCAATCGCTGCGAGTAAAAATCCATCTGCTGTGGCTCCAAATTAAGTGCGGCGCCAGCAACAGTTGCTGGACTGACAGCAGCACCAGCAGGCTGTTGCTGCTGCTGCTGTTGTTGTTGCTGCTGCTGTTGTTGCTGCTGTTGTTGTTGCTGTTGTTGTTGCTGTTGCTGCTGTTGTTGCTGGGAGCTGAGCGAGGGCGGCGGCAAAGCGGCTGGCGGCACAGAACCACGCTGGCTGCTGTTGCTCGACGGCGGCCGCTGCTCGATGCCGCTAGGAACGTTGACGGCAACAGCCTGCAACGGTTGCTGCTGCTGCTGCTGATTGCTGGCGTTGAACTGCGCCTGGGCAGCGGCAGCGGCAGCGGCCAGATTGAAGCCATGATGCCGAAACTGTTCGCTGACCAGCTGCTCCATGCGATAATGGTCGGCGGGCGAGGGCCGACCGAAAAGCGGCGCCACGCTAGGAACTACGTTGGCCTGGGCCAGCGCCGGCGGCAGCGGCATGCGCAGCAGCTGGAACGGATTCGCGTGGAGCGCTTCCGGCGGAGCCAGCAGCGGATGATGACGCATACCAGCGGCCATAACCATATTCTGTTGCTGCTGCTGCTGCTGCTGATGTTGCTGTTGTTGTTGATGTTGTTGTTGATGTTGATGTTGTTGCTGTGCACGCACCTGCAACAGTTGCTGTGTGGGCGAATTGCCGCTGCTTGTGTTGCTGCTGCTGCTGCTCGTGTTAGCCGAGGCGGCGGCGGCGGCAGCGCTGCTGTTGCTGCTGCTTCGCTTGAGCGCTGGCGACTGCGACGCCGACTGCGACGCCGACTGCGAGGCGACCGCTTGCGCCATTAACGCGTGCAGCGGTAAAGGAACGCCGGCAGCGGCTGCTGCTGCGGCCGCCGAGGCCGGACTGAGACTGCGACTGCGACTACGGCTGAGGCAGAGACCGGAACCGGAACCAGAACCAGAACCAGATACGGAAACGGAACTGGGCCTGGGACTGACGCTGATGCTGGCGTTGGCGTTGGCGTTGGCATTCGCTGCAGCACTGGCGGCAGCATTGAGGGCGGCGGGCGTGGCCACCGTCAGAGTGGCGCCACCGCTCGCCTCCACGTAGATCTTGACGCCATGCGAGTGCTGCACGTGCTGGATGAGGCGCCACGCGGATGTGTAGCGGGTCTTGCAGGTGGAGCACGTGTAATTGCTGGGCTCTGTAACGGAATGAGAGGGGGGGGGGAAGGGGGGCAAATATTTAGTCAGGTTGTCAGTCAAATATTCGATTTGGCAGGAAATTAGCCTGCCAGCAATTTGCCTTATTAATTATTAATAAATAAACGCGCGGCTAACTGCGGCGACTGCAGATATTTGCTGTTGCCGAGTTGCGGCGGCGAATTTATTTATTTATTGATTTTCACACACACACACACACGAACGCACACACACACACACACATCGGTATTGCTGGCGTGCATTGCATACAAATGGGCGCGCACGGCAGCAACATCAACGGAGACAGCAGCAACGGCAGCAGCAGGTGCCCCAAACAGCCAGCTGCCACATACAGCAGGATATTGCAAGCACACACACCCATTCACACACACACACACACGTCCTGTTTCGTAATAGTTTTCATTTGAAATGTTTTTTTTTTTTTATTTTTATTTTCCTTGCGGTTTGTCGCGACATTTGTTAATTTGCCACGGAAACCGAAAATCGAAGACGCAAACGCCAAAAGGAGCAAAACCATCATAAAAACCACCCACATGTCCTGCGGCGGAAATTACAAGAGCGCACACATGTGGCCGTAACTATCGCTGGGCTTCGACGACCACGCAACAGATGCGATTTTTAAAATGAAAAATGTGAAAATGCGAAAATTCGCTACGGCAACAAAATAATAAAAAAAAAAAAGAAAAGAAGAACTAATAAAAAAGACAACGAAAAAAAATAAGTAGAAAAAAGCAACGAATGCTGAATACACTATGCGAATAAAGAAGCAAAACTTTTGTTTAGCTTTATGCAAGTTTATTCGGCAAGAGAGTAAAGTGAGGTGTCCTTAGGGTATAGAGTATGGACACGTATTGGCCATAGACAAAAGCTGGTCAACACATGTCACCACGGCCGCTGGCCATGCGGGCAACAAGGTGTTAATGCGCAACTACTTATTAGAGGAACTACCCCCAGCGACAAAAGGATGCGCCAGCAGGACCCAAACAAAACGCACTTTGCATTTAAATGACGCTTTAAAAATACAACAACAACAAAAAAAGGAGGAGAGAGATGAAAATGAAAATGAAAAGTAAAATGAAAATGAGTTAGGTGTTGAGCTGAAATAGGGGTTAAGGCAAAGGCGGAAAACGCATGTCGCGCACGAGCCCACACACACACACACACACACACGCACACACGCACATGTATGAGGTAACTACACTTTTGCTTTTTGCTTTTTGTCTATTGTTTAGTTTTTCGTGTGTTTTTCCAGTTTTTACTTTTTTTTTCTTGTTTGGTTTTTGTTTTATAGCGTTCCGCGCGGCTGCAGCTTCTTCTTTTTTTTTATTCTTGTTGGTTTTTGTTATTTTCAGCTTCCTGTCAAAGGTGAGAGCGTGCTGAACATGATTTGGCCACGACCCCGACGCAAGGACAATGCCGATCTCTGTTGCCTAAAGCGTTGACGATGCGGGCCGCAGGAAATGCAAATGAATCTGACAGATACATAATTCGGTTTGCCCAAAAAGGGTTGCGGGGTTAGCGCCTGATGGGGTTAGGGGTTGCTAAGGTTGCCAACGACAACGACGCCGATCATGATCATTATCGTTTCGGGCACATCATGATGCCCATGAGAAAAACAAAAAAAACAAAACGAGGCAAAAGTTGTCGAAAAACGTGCCACATTTGCCAACTGCTCGAAGAGGCTCCTTTTTCTTTTTTTTTCTTTTTTTTTCATTTTTTATTATTTGTGAGACTAGACGCGAGTTGCGCACGCGCCATCCTTTGTGTATCCTGGCGGGTCTGTCGCCTGTTTGGTCTGAGCCTGGCACGCTCTGATTTTGGCAGCTATGTCAGCTGCCGTTGCCGCCGCGGCTCGCATGCTGGCATTGTCCTGCGGGAGTCAGGACGACACCAGCTAAAGCGTCGTCGCAATCTCAAGTGACCCGACTGACTGCATTCAAAGCAGCTCAGACGGAAGCGACCAAAACAAAAGCAAAACAAAAACAACAACAACAACAACAACAACAAAACTGAGACGAATCTTCAGGAAATGGCAAATTGACCGCCTGCTGCAAAGTGGAGCCAGGAAGTGCGCCACGACAACGGCGCGTATGAGCGATGCCAGCCAGCCAGGGGCGGGGCGAGGTCAGCGGGTGGCCAACAGCCACAGATAACAAACCGAGCATTAACGATTGCGCAATGCTCTAGTCGAAAGAATTGAACTATAGCTATTTAGTAAATACATATGTAGTTATAAAACCAATATGCCCTGTTTGGTTTTGGTTGGCAGCGTATTTAAAAAGGGTTGCACAGTAATGGGATAATTGTTGCAGCTTTTTGCCGCATGTTGCCAACGCAGCAGCCGCCGCCTTTGTCGAGTGTCCTGCGGGCTCCTGCGGCGATTTGCATGGCTCGACCTTTGCTTAAGCCCTTAGCTGGGTATCCTTTTTTTGTGGCCACTGTTTGTTGCTGCTGTTGTTGTTGCTGTTGCTGTTGCTGTGGCACAAAGCAAAGCGCGTCGCGTAATCCTTTTTTTGTGGGTGGACGTGAAATTGCATGAGCCGAGCGCATTAGCCATTGATTTGGATATTGAAATGCTAACCCAACGAGCAGGTGGCTATGCTGTGAGTGGAGCGAGGGGTAGGAGTAAGGGCGGGGCGGGGGGAGGTCACATTTTTTGTTTGCTGCCTTTTTATTTGCTGTAAAAAAGGGGGCGACACTAATGCCTGGCTTAGTGCCAGCATGAGTCAATAATTGAATGCGAGTGCGGTGAATACTGAATACTAAATACTGAATACTGAATGGATGTGTGGGCCAAAATGGGTTCAAGCGCTGTTGTCCTTTTTGGCTGACCTCAGACCTCGAGCCGAGTTCGTTTTGGGCTGCCCACAGCCCATTCGTAGCTGACTCCTGATGGTTTTTCATTGTTGCTGCGGTCGCGACACGCTGCGAATTGATAATTAACATGACTCACACTCACACTCACACACACACACACAGTCGCTGACAGGCAACAGCAGCGTAAAAAGCGTGTAAAAAATGTTGGCTAGATTGCAACACATACATATACAATTTGTTGACAGTTTTTCACAGGCTGATGCGGTAGCCATGGCAGCAGTCGCTCCATATTTTTAATTACCAAATGGACAACAATTGGATGCGAGGACAGCAACAGCAACAACAACAACAACAACAACAACAACAACTTTCAAATGCGACAGGCAACAGGCAGCAGAGGAAAAGAAAAAAAAATAGCAAAGAGCGAGAGAAAAAAAGCACGCAAAAAAGAAAGGCAGAAAAGTAAAACAATGCGTAATTAACGTGACAGATACAGATACAAATGTATGCGAGCATCTGTATCTGTATCTGTATCTTCGCATCTGTATCTGTATCTATGTATCTGTATCTGGTGAAGTGCTGACAGTTTTGCATTGTCAGGAGTCAAACAACTTTGTTGTCAGTGACTTTTGTTGTTGCTGTCGCCGTTATTGTTGTTGCTGTTGTTGCTTAGCTCGTGTCAAAAGCGCAAAGTTCAAGGGTTAAATTGCGACAGTATATGTGTTCGTGTGTGTGTGTGTGTGTGTGTGGCTGTCGCATCTGTGAAATCAGAAGAAACAGCATTCAAAAGCCAACTGACAAGCGCGTGTCAAACAATGTTCGAGAGTTTTTTTTTTTGTTTGGTTTGGGCAGGTGAAAACCCAGGCGAACATATATTCATCAGTGCACTCATAAGTGTATTCATGCCACTCACATTTTTAAATTGAATTAGAGTGCATTAACTAGCTGGATTTGCAAAGTATTCATGGGTGCATTCATAAGTGTTCACGAGTAAATTGACAAGCAAACGTTACAATGAAAGTTTACTTTTCAATAAATTTTATGAATGTATTCATAAGTATTCACGAGTGTATTCACTTGTATTCATAGGCATATTTCTGCCTAAAGCACTTTTGCATCAAAATAGTGATTTATAGGTTGTATTCGCAAATGTATTCATGAGTATTCATGAGCGTATTCACTTGTATTTATAAGTATATTTCTACCTGCAGCATTTTTGCATTAAAAGAGCGATTTATTGGTTATGTTCACGAGTGTATTCATGAGTGTATTCATGAGTGTATTCATGAGTTTGCAAACATTCACGAATGCATTTATGGGCGTTGCGCTGTCGCTGTCGAATATCGCACCCGCTGCGTGCACTCATTCAAACACTCACTCAATCAGGCTGGTCAACTCGAACGCCGCCTGTCAATTGCCGCCGTCAAAAGCTGCCACGCGCCTCAACACACCTCAACTTTGACCCCTTTCCCAGCAGCGCTGGCCACGTGGTCAAGTCAATGAAGAAAGCACAAATAAAAAAAAAAAGAAGAAATATAAACTGACCGCCTTAATCGCTGATGTTCGCCCGTTAACCCCTGACCTCTCTCTCTCTCTCTCTCTCTGTCTTTCAGTCCTGAACCCTTTTTTTCTTTTGCTTGGCTTTCGCTTTTGTGCGTGTGTCAAGTCCAGTTCGCATTCACATTCGTATTCACATTCACATTCACATTCACGTTCGAGTCCTGTGTGCTTTGTCCACTCAAGTGGTTTCTGGCCCTGCCCCCTCTGTGGCAGGATTCCTTTGCTTCCTCTTTAAATTACCCTCGAGGGCAGCTCGACTTTTGCGGCAGCCACAGCTTCAGCTTCAGCTTCAGCTTTAGCTTTTGTTCTCTGTCCCTTTATCTTCCTCTCGCTCTCTCTCTCTCTTACATTTTTTTTTTGCCTTCTCTTTAGCCATGCTATTGTTTTTATTGCTGTCTTTTGGCTTTGGCTTTTCATCAGTTTCATCGTCCGCATTTGCATTGAAAAAATGTTAAAGTCAAAGGGCAGCAGCAGCAGTCGTGACAATCGTTGCCCCTCCTCACCCCCTCACCCTCTGACTGGGCTGCTGCTGTTGTCCGAGTGTCCTTTTTGGTCCTGCTGCACTTCAGTTTTATCAGCCGTTTGCGCTTTGATGTCGCCCACGTTCCACGTTCAATTTTTCAGCATTTTTTGCTGCTATTTTTTGTTTTTTGTCGTTTGTCGTTTAAACAGCGCAATTGGTCAGAAAATAAAGGGCGGGGGCAGGGACCGTTGTGTGTGTGTGTTAATGCAGCTGCAGCTTATCGCGCGCTCAGCAGCCCCGCGGCCCGATCAGAACAAGGACTTACAGTGCATATCCTTTGACACAAACGCACATCAAACACATTTTTTAGCCTCGTTTGATGTTTGTTTTTTAAATACACTTTCAACCGCGCTGGTCACTTTCAATATTTCATTATGCAAATATGCGCCAAAGAAGGCAACGGCTCTCACCTGTGTGCACGGTGTTCGCCTCGGCGTCGACGAGCTCCATTTTGGGCCGCTTGGCCAGCGGCTGTTGGCAGTCGTCGACAGCGGCGGCGGGCAGTTGCTGCTCGACGGGCTGTTCGTCGGTCAGCTGCTCGTCAACGTTGTCCTGGGGCAGCTCATCGTCGGCATACGGCTCCTGCTTGACCTTTGGCTTGTCATCGTCGAGCGCACAGCCCGGCGACGAAGCCACCAGCGGCTGCTCAGCCTGCTCCGACCGAGCGCTGCTCAGCGGCTCGCTGTCCGCCTTGGGCGTCGTGTTGTCGTTCTCTGTGAAAGAGATGCGGATTAGCGGGAAGCTGGAAATTGGAAACTGGACGCTTTGCGGGATTAAACTCACCATCGACCAGACGCTTGGGCGTGCTGCTGGCGCCATCGGCCAGCAGATCCGCCGGACTGGGCGGCGGCGTGTGTATGCGAGAGCCGCTCGCAGCAGCGGCGGCAGCGGCTGTTGCCGCCGCGGCGGTGGCGCAGGCAACGGCAGCTGTGGCGGCTGTGGCGACGGTGGGTGGCGCGGCGACGACAACGACGGGCGCCGATTTGCGGCCGGTGATGGGCGCCGATATCGAGGGACGGCGATTGACCAAACTCAATGGGCGACCCTCGTCGGCGTCGCGATCCATGCTCGGCGCCTGCGTAGTACACTGGCCATAGTTCTCCTTGTTGCACTGCAGCACCTTGTGCTGAATGAACCGGACGATGTCCGACAGCGCAAACGTCTTTTGGCATGCGCCGCACGTGAGGATGTCCTGCGCGGCGACCGCATCGTTCTCAGTGGAATCGGAATCTGCAAAGAGTTGCCCAAGCATTAGTAAATATATATATCTCTCTCTCTCTATATATATATATATAAGTATATTTTTGGTTGATATCTATATTAGCTTTGCCCCACCCAGAGTGCTGGGGAAAGAACGCACCACCCGCTGGCTGTTGTCACTTTTGCACTTGCAGTTCATAAATTGTCGCTTTTATGGCCACCGAATGTTGGCCATCAATTCTGGCTTAATGCGCCGCCAAGTTAACCACATGAACTCCATTTGGGTGGTGCACAGTGGTTTCGTTCGTTGTCTAATTTACTTATCTCATGCTCGTTCTGGTTATTCTTCTTCTTATTGTTGTTGTTACTTTTATCGTCGACAGTCATGAATATTATTGTCGCAATTACAGCAGACACTGACTAAAGGCGACACCTTGTTTTAGACAAATATCGATAAGTTTATCGATAAAAAGGCTGAGCTTAAACCTAACCAAAATTGACATTTATCGATAACTAAATACTATTTTAATTAATAAAAAAAAGTATTTGTGCTTCTTCTTGCCAGGCAAATGTCAGTTGGCAGTTGGCGTGGCATTCATTAAGCGAGCTTAGCTAAATAGCCAAACACACACATACACACACACACACACACACACACACACACACACAGAGTAGAGTGAGTGTGTGCGATGTGTCACAATTGATTTGGAAGAACAATTTACGCCTGGCAATTTAACTGTACGCTGGGTTTTTACGCCAGCCAGAATAGTTGGCAGCACCCATGACCAAATGGCAGCTATGACAACCCTGCCCAGCACTCGCCTCATCCTCCTTCTACTTCTCCTCCTCTTTTTCCTGCTCCTTTATGGCCCACATTCACTTATTTACATATGGACACAGCTCTGGGCGCTGATAAGAGGGCGTGCTGTGGTTATGGTTGCTGCTTGGGGGAGGGGCGAGGGCTGGGGGAATTGTGTATTACGCGGATCGATTCGCATGCACTTTAATTTATGTAACAACAACAACAACAACAACAACTTCGCCCTAGCATTGAGTGTAATCAAAGCCCACACCCTCAATTCGCATTCATCTATTTGCACGTGTGTGTGTTTGTGTGTGTGTGTGTGTGTGTGAGGAGAGAAATATGTGCACATAAATTCCAGTAGCCCTGCGAATAAAATACCAAAAATTTGCAAGGCGCCTGCAATTAATTCGAGTCGCGATGAACTCGACCAAAAACTGTCCGCAATTCAGATGAGAAACAAAAACAAGGGGGGAGGAAAACGAAGAGGAGGTTGAGGAAGGGGCAGGGGAAGGGGCAGGCAACAATCGCACCCGGGGCTATGCAAGTTTTTGGCAATTTATCGATGAACTTTGATTGACCAAGAAACAAAAAGTGCTCCCCAAATCAAAAGAATGTGAATCATAACCACAACGGCAAATATGATGAAGAGAAAGAAGAAGAAGAAGAAGAAGAAGCTGCTGCTGAGGCAGCAGCAAATTAGCCGCAGGGCACAACACACGCACCAAGGGATAAACTAGGTTGATTGAAATGTTGCCAAATTGGCAAACTTTCTGGTCGCCTTTTTCCTTTATTTCTCGTCTATTTTTTTTATTTTTTTTTTTTTTGACCCACGTTGGTCAATCAAAAGTGACCAAAATTTTGATTGATCAACAAAAAGTTTAATTTTTATTTTGTTGTTTTGTATACTAATTTAAAGCATTTCTTTTTATTTGCTTTAAGCAAATTAAACTTTTTGAATTTATATATATTTTTATTTTATTTATTTTTATTTTTCTACTTGTAAGTTTTATCTGCACTTATTTGTTTAACATTAAGTAGTTTAATAACTTAACTAACAGTTGGACTTGGCCTTTAGGCTAATTGCTCATCTCACCCCTCGTCCGGAGCACAGGGGAAACCCCCGCCCGAGCTGACTTTGTCAATTAGCTGTCGTAACAGCCATAAAAAAAAGGCAAAAAGCAAAAAAAAAATTTATTGACGCGCCGTCGGTTGCCACTTGTCAAGTTTGTTGCTGTTGTTGTTGTTGTTGTTTGGGCAGTTTGAACAATTTGCGGTTACCCACACACACACACATACACACACACACTCACACAAATGCGCCCCGAAGCGTAGCTCAACTTATGTGTGTGTGTGTGTGTTTTTTTTGGCCTCGTCCTTTGTCCGTTTTTTGCGTGCGTCCAATTGTCCGCCCATCCGCCCATTCGCCCATTCGCCCATTCGCCCGCTCGTTTGCCGTGCTTGGTGTTATATTTTTTCTTTTTTTTTTTATCAATTGATTGTTCTGCTACGGGGTGACAACAAGCTGCTCACACACACACACACACACTCGCACACACATGTTTCTATTTATCTCATATTATTATTACATATAAAAATATATACGCTTATTTTTTTTGGGTAATTTTTTTGATTGTTTGGGCGTCGCTTCTCGCTTCGTTTTGGTTTCTGTTTCAATGACAATAAAAAAAATATGTTTTCGCTATATTTATTTTTTTTTTTTTTATTTTTGTCGCCCTCGCTTATCGCGGCCTTTCCCCGCCCTATTGACTTTTCCGCTCTTCAATTTTTTCCTCGTTTTTTCGCCTTTTTTTTGTGTGTTTGTTGGGTATTTTATTTATTGATTGGCGATCATTGGCGTGAAATCGACGCAGGACGCAATTAGCCGCCTGTCTGACTTCATGAATTAAACATGTGTTGCTGCTAGTTGCTGCCAGTTGTTGCTGCCAGTTGCCAGTTGCCAGTTGCTGTTGCTGCCGTGCGATTGGCCAGTGGACAGTTAGCGGCCAGGTAAAATAAATGTTTTTACCTGCGTTTCTTACTTTTTTTCTTTGTTTTTTTTTTTTGGTTTGGTTTGTAGGCGTCGCCACGCAGCGCAATGTGGTCGAATGAGAGAGTGAGAGTGTTGGCAAACGGGGCAGGGGAAAGGGATGGGGAAAGGGAAAGGGGCGTAGCTAGTTATTTGACTAACCGATTAGATTAGACAAGTGTGTGTGTGTGTGTGTGTTTGTGTGTGTTTGTTGTGAGAGAGATTAACGCGCGCCTGGCAAAAACTAAGTAAATATAAATAATATACAAAACTTATTGACAGCTCCAAAAAGTCTGCTGCAATATTGCGCAAAGCAGTTAGACAGAAAGAAAGAAAGAGAGAGAGAGCGCGCGATAGATATATGAAGAGGGTGGGAGGGAGAGGGTTGCCGCAGCAGCTGCTGCTGCTGCTGCTGGCCAAAAGGTGTATTGAAAGGGTGTTCAAAGTGCCCGAAACTGTCAAATGTCAGACAGACGCTGACAGTCGCCTGACAAGTGTCAACAGAAGGTACTCCCTGTATATGTGTGTGTATATGTGTGTGTGTGTGTGTGTTCACGTGTATTTGGCGAATATTTCATAAAGTCAGCTCATAAATTGAATTATCTGCACAAAAGGGCAAAAAGGACACGGCCAAAAGGGTTCAATTTAAGCAGCCAGAACCAATGCGCTAACAATTCACACACACACACATGCACTCGCACACACACACACACCCTGCTCCCTCACTTGACCAGCTTGCAACATTTTTGGCTCGTCAAATGCGTTCCTCAAATCGCTCGAATTTCGCCAAAAACGAAAGAAAAAAAATAGAATTAATATTTCTGTGATGTCATCGCATATGCGTAATTAATTCAGCTTGCCCCGCCCCCTAGCTCGCAACGCCCACAATAAATAAATAGAAGTGCGTCGATTTGTAGAGCGAGCAGCTTAAGATTTATTTACGAGCTGGCAAACGAAACGAACGAAAAAAAAAAATATAAATATCCTGCGGCTATTAATATGCTACTGAGTGTGTGTGTGTGTGTGTGCGAGTGTGCTGGCAAAGTAGGACAATTAAGAATTAACATATTAATAGGACTTTTGCGCAAATTATCAAGGCGCTCAAATATGAAATTCAAGCAGGCCGCACTTACAGATACATAGATACAGATACAGATACAAATACATCTGCAGTGTGTGTGCGTGTGTGTGTGTGTGTGTGTGTGTGTGACTGGTTGTCTGTTCAGCTCGTATTTTTGTTATTTATAACATTTTCATGTTATTGACTGCACAATGCGGTAGCTGCCCCCATTCCCTCCCCTTCCCCTTCCAACGGACAGAGTTTTCTCTCCCCTCCAATTGCTGCTGCTATGGCTGCTGTTGGAGGCGTGGCGCGGGCAGAAAACAATACGTTGATTGTGCTAATTTATGCCCCCACACACTCACACACACACACACACACACACACATGTGAAGCAAAAGGACACGCTTTATGGCCAAAAAGGTTATGGGCCAGCCGAGAGGATGGCCGCGTTGTGTGGCTCGGTGGTTCCGCCAGTTCGTTGGTTAGTTGGGGCCGGGCTGGCCATAAAAACCAGGCGAGCGCCACACGGTCGACTGTTTTTAGGTGCCCACACACACACACACATTCACACATACATATGTGGCAAATGAAAAATGGCGGCTGGAAAACAGCGGAAAATTGTTCTGTGTAAGAACAGTGAACCAAATGTGCCAGCTGCAGCTTTGATGTGCGGCCAGTGGAAGGTCAGCACACACACACACACACACACACAGAGAGAAAGAGAAAGAAAGAATGGGAAATAGAAACAGACTTAAACTTTAAGAATATGTGCCTAAAAATCAAGTTGGCAACGCTTGCTAAACACAGACTATTTTTTTTTATTATTTTTAGTTATATTTTTATTTATTTCCAATTCAAACAAACTAAGGCTTAAATTTGCAATTTTGTTAATATATTTTTTTGCTGATAGTACTCCAGAAACAATCTCCAACAATTAACAAAACAGAACTTAAGTAAATAAATATTTATTCTAATTAAAGTGTTCCATTTTTTTTCGCATTTTATTGTATCCAAATTTTGTCTTCTTTATAGAAAATATATATTTGTATTCAAAACAAAATAATTATGACGCAAGTATCTCACTACGCTTTAAAGATTTGTTTAAGCGAAACCTTCGAAAAGTATCTTAAAAATAAATTTTATTCTACTTAAAGCAACTATATTTCAAATTTCATTAATTGATTTACGCGTAAATATTTTGATTTAAGTCAAATTATAAAAGGGGATTTTTTTTTAGCTGGCAAGTGGCTTAAAGCATTGGGTTAAACAAGAAGAAGAATAAGAGGCGGCCGAACAACATTATTATGACACCAAGTGCTCCATTTCGTTGTCTATAGACAAATAAATTATGTACTAAAAAAAACAAGTTGTTGTTGTTGTTGAAAAGAAATGCTGTGTAAATATTTAAAAATGCTGAGCCACATTTTGTTGTCGTCTTATTGTTTTGTGTTTTTATTGTTATTGTTGTTGTTGTTGTTTTGGCTTTTTTGGCCAACGGGGCTGCCTTTTGAGCTCATTTAAAAAGTTAACTACAGTAAGACAGAAAGAAAGAAAAAAAAACTGACAACGACGGGGAGAAAAAAAAAGGTTAAACAAATTCGAAATTTTTCGTTGCTGTTGCGATAACACACACACGCACACACACGCCCCCACAATGGTGTGTGTCCACTACCAATACACACACACAGCTTGACAGTGACAAAGCGACGTCAGGCAGCTGAAAAGCCAAGCAGAGCTGGCTAGCGGCGAAGAGGGGCCTTAATTTGTTTAAACAAATTACGTGGATAACCAGCAGGCAGCAGGCAGCTAAAGGTGTTTCGTTTTTGCTTCTTCTTCTCGCTTTTTTTTTTGGAGCAGCTGAAACTACAACAAACACACATGCAATTGCCGCTGCCACTCCCCGCTCAGCTAGTTGAGTGTGTGGGCGTCTTATCAGCGAGCTCTGGCGGCCAGCGTCGTCGTCGTCGTCGTCGTCGTCGTCATCGCAAAGTGTTTTAGCATACAAATTTGGTTTTATTTGCCTACGTTGTTTTTACCTGGGCCCGTTGTTCCCCTCTTCCCCCACGACTCTGCACTCGTTGCTGCTGCTGCTGCTGCTGCTGGTGGTGGCCAGGTGAACACGGGCATAGTCCAAGGGCAATGCAAGGGGGAGCGTGGCGTGGTTAGCCAAAAGCCAAGCGCGCTGACTGCTGATAACACCCGCATGTGCCGCCCCTTCCCCCTTCCCCTTCCCTCTACACGTGTGTGTGTGTGTGTATCTGGACAAACAAACAGTCCGCCAGGTTGAGGTTGAGTGAATGAGCCATATGCAAATATAGGCGGCCTATATATGTGTATATGTGTGTGTGTGTGTGTGTGTATTTCAGGCAAAGCTGCAAAATGCCGCCGTGTCAAGCCAAAAGCTGGACACACACACATATAAGTACATATAGATATGTGTGTGTGTGTGTGTGTTTATTGGTGGGTAACGGGGGCAACTGACAACGCCAACTGTGCTGATAACTGGCAGGGAAATGAGCTCAGTTGCATATATTCAAATATAAAAGACTGGCAAAATAAATGCCAGTTATCGATAAATTTATCGATATAATTAATAACAGTTAAAGGCCACACAATTAATTTATTTGGCACCTAAAATGTTTAAGTGTACAAAAGTGAAAGTCTTAAGAAATGTCTATTGATAAATGCTTCAATTAAAAATATTAAAGTTTCGGATAAACTTATCGATAACAGCTTAATGTCCAAGCTTGCAACTGCTGCAAAGCTAAGGGGCTGGGGGCGTGGCTTTTAGCCAACTGAGCGCTTTGTTTGCCTAGCAGCTATTGTAAAATGATAAGAAACTGTTGCTATTGTTGTTGTTGCTGCTACGAGAATGTTGTAATGTTAAGTTTTACTTTTCATTTTCCAGGTCGCTAAAATATTTGTATTTGTATTTGTATTTGTATTTGTATTTGTATTGTTTGCATATTGCGGTGAGACGCGGCGCGTAGCTTGCTTTATATTCACCCAAAAAGTCAACGACAACAACGGCGGACATGCCATATGTAAATAGGCGCGATCTATATAGGTGCCATAGATATAGTATGGGTAGGTAGATAGGTTGGGTCTCCGCCACATAAGACCTGGGTACACACACACACACACACACAGTCAGATTGTGTGGGTGCGGGTTCTCGGTAAAAGGCGCTTATCAAAAAATAAAAAAAAATACAAAAATAACGACAAAAAAAAAAAAAAGTAAAAATTAAAAGAGGGCAGCTTGGCACACACACACTCACACACACACACACTCATAGTTCAGATATAAACAATTTCCCTTTATTGTCGCTGAGTCTTCCATGTGGAGGACGGCAAATGATTAAAGAGCCAGCGAGAAGAACAACCGGAAAGGTGAAGAATTCTTAGAAATGCTGCAAACTATCTTTCAAGATCGTGTATCTCGACTTTGCTTATTACGCGCCAACATTGCGCTCTGATAAGCCCAACACCCCCCCCCTCCCCCCTCTGCCCCCTTTTGTCGCCCCCTCTTCACTTGCATTGGTAAAAAAAATATGTTTTGTTCACTTACGGCTCAGCGAACGGAATCCATGATCCTCACTGATCGATAGCATTTTATTGTACATGTTTGTGGGCAGTTCTCAAATCACTTTGGCATTTAAAAAAAAAAGTTCAGTGTTGCTTTTGGCACATCACAAAGTTTGTTGTTTTTTTTTTATAAAAAAAATGTATATTTTTTATTTGATTGCTAAGCGCCTGCGAAGGCACCGCGTGGCACACACGATCGTAGGTAATCCAATTGTCCTGCGCTGTGTGCGTTCAAAATTCGTTTCAAAATCGAAAGGGGAAAAAAAATCACGTAATTCACGCACAAATATATAAATAAAAATATAGTTTTGTTAACGCTTCGCACTGGATTCTTTTAGGTATTTTTTATTTTGTTTTTGTTTTTGGTTCGTTTCGTATTTCGTAGTTTTTTTCGTTTGGCCGCAACGGGATCTCGAGCGCGTCCTGTGGCTGAGCGGGCAGAGCGCGTGTGTTGTTGACCCCACAGAGGCTTCACGTGGACTGACAATCGAAAGTCTTCCTGTGACGGTCGTCGCCGGTCTACGGTCTACAATCCTGCCCCTGCCACAGCCACTGCCCCTGCCCCTGTCCCTCACCCTGTGTGTGCCTGTCTCACAGAGGCTGTGCAGTCGCCGCTGACGTCGGCAGCGCTCTCTGTGTCTCTGTGTGTGTGTGTGTGTGGACGGCGATTGCCCTCGGTCCGTGTACGGGACACACAAGAAATAAACGCACAAAAAAAACGTGTGTGCACACACTCGCACACACACACACACATATGCGGGGTTGTTGCTGCTTGCCTCTCGCTCGCACGCTGCGTGTGTGTTGCGAGTGGACGTCGACTAAGAAAAAGGGGGATGAAAACATCTTTGGACTCTCCGCCGCTCTGCTCCCTTGGACAGCGGCGGCAGCGCTGTTCGCTGCCCGCTGCCAGCGTCAGCAGCGACGTCGCTCGCTTTGTGTTTTTTTTTTGGCGCGCCTTCTGAACAGTGTTCCCCCCTGCCCCATCCACATACGTGAGCCCAACAAATTGAGCTGTTACAACAACAACAACAAGCAGAAGAAGCTGCAAGCAGCTAATGAAAGCCAGGCAACCAGAAGAGAAGATCTCTGAGCAACAGGCGAGCGAATCGAGTGCCCAAATCTAGGTTGACATTATTTTATGGCCAAGGTAAATAATCCAATAATATATGCACAAACATATATTGTTTATATAGTAAAAGCGATCTAGCTATAGTTATAAATTTATCTTTAAATAACGCATATTTAAAGTATTTCTTAGAGGTTTAAAATATGTGTAAAATATGAAAGATAAATAAAGATACTCAATCAAAATGTTTAGGTTGAGATACTTTTGGTTTTAAATAATTTTCAGTAATAATAAAAAATAGAAAACTTATATTATTAACTTAAGCTTAGTTCACTTTAAGAATTTTAAAATATAATAAAATGTTTATAATAAAATACAACTTAGGTTACGTTTGGTAAGGATAAAGATCTTATTGAAATTTAGTATATAGAAACTATCTAGAGAGAGAGAAAGAGAGAGAGAGAGCAGCTATAACTAGAGAGTTTAGAGTATTTTTAGACATGGATTCATTAGGCGGCTCCAGTTTGAGTATCTTTGAATCCTTGCTGAGTGCGCATCCAGCAAAGTTTGTTGCCCTCTGCGCAGTGCGAGCCATATGCGCAGCTCGCCAAAAGAGAGAGAGAGAGAGAGCAAGAGAGAGCGAGAGAGGGAGAGGAATGGTACATTTGGATGCTGCGCAATAAGCGTGGCGGCCAGCAACGAACTCCTTGGATCTGGAGCGGGATCTAAGAATAGAAAGAGATCCGGAACGAGCTGCTGCAAGTGCGAGCGAGATGCACAACGATGCGGACAGCGGATGCCGTAATACATTTCCATTGAATTGTTTTCTTTTTTATATACTACACACATCCATAAATGTGTGTTGTTTTTTTTTTTGTTTTTTTTTTTGGTATAGCTTAATCCTTTTCGGGGGTTAAGAAATGTTTTTTTTTTTTGCGCGCGCATTTTCTTGCAATCGCCTTAAAGCAGGCGACGGCTGCGCAGGCGCCGAGCGATCGGCTCTAGGGGTAGGACACGTCAGGGACACGTCTTATGCGTGTTGCGTATAGCGTGTAAAAGGATGCTGCTAATGTCCTGGCACAAAAAAATAACGAAGGCAGCAAAAAACGTCTCCCTGCTTTGTGCGCTTAATCAAACGCCATTCAACGTAATGGAAATGGAAATGGAAATGGGAACGGGAACGGGACAGGCGAATGTTTTATGGCTGGCCCAACGGGGGTTGGGGTCGCTATCGGGACGGGAACGGGGACAGGGACACTGGCAAGGACCTCGCCTGCAGACTTGCAATTTTTTATGCAATTTGCCGATCGACGCCTGCGTTTTTCATACACTTTTTGTTTTTTGATACTTGCGCCTGTCTTAAAGTTGCCGTTCGCTTCTTTGCAGCATTTGCAACCCTGCGAAAAAATTAATGTATGTCCTGCGTGAGTCCTGTGTGTGTGCGCCCTGAGGGTGCCGCTTGTGGATCGACGTTTTTTTTTTCTTCTTTCTTTTTTTTTTGCGCAATTGCCCAGGTAGGCCCCGGCACAGGCACAGGCACAGGCACAGGACGAAATCCTGCCCCACCCCAGTTTGCTCTGCTCAGCTTACCCAGCGTCTTGCCGTATGTGTGTAACGGCATTTTTTTTCTATGCAAATTTTTTTATATTAATTTTTTATGCCCCGCGTGCGTGTCCTGTTCAGTGTGTGTGTGTGTGTCCTTGTTATGTTGTTTTTTGCTCTGTGAGCGGCTTCTTATTGTTTTCCTTTTTTTTGCTTTGTTTTGTGACTGTCAGTTGCTGGGTTCAGTTTTTTTTTTTTTTGGTGGTGGCCAAGATTTTCCCAAGATATGAAATATTCAGGGGTATGAGGCAGAAGGAGGAGGGCAGGGGGTAGCCGTTGTCACATGTGAGGCAGACAAGATTTTGCATTTGATTTAGGCAAAGGAGCGACCCAGCGGCAGCCAGGACCCTCGCCGGCTGTGCGCGACTCGTCCTTGCGCATTGATTACCGTCGCTTTTTTAATTCAATTCAACAATGATATGAACACGAAGCAAACAGAAAAAAAAAAGCCCGATAAAAAAATTGGAAAGATGAAGTGAAAGAAAGAAAAAAAAATACAGACGACACACCCTGACAACGGCAGTCGGGCACAAAGGACGCCCAGGACCAAAAGACGGGCAATTGTCGTCTCCGGTTTTCCCTGCTGCACCTCTGATATTCAATTCAATTTTTATTTCCAGCAGTTTTCGTTTAAATGAGCAAATCTTCTACAAAAAAATGCATTCGTTTTTAACGGAAAATTTATGAGCACTCGAAACGGGTTAGCGAAAGGATGCCACGATTACCCCAGCTCCTAACTCTTTTTTCTTTTTTCTAGTTTCTCCTTTTTTTTTCTTTTTTTTTTGATAATTTGTATAATTTCTAGCTTGGTTTGCCGTTGCGTGTTGTAGATACAAATCCAAAATGTTGCGCATTTCGGCGTTCAAAAAAATATACCAAAAGCAGACGTGAAATTTACAAAAAAAAAACCTTTAAATTCAAAAATTAGAAACTTGAGATACGTGAGTAAAAAAAACAAGTAAAAAAATAATTTAAATTTGAATATGTAACGGTTTTAGCAAAAACTTGAAGCAATAAAAAACAAAACGGAAATTTTCTTTTGTGTATGTTTCTTTGGAATAAGGCGAAAGACATTTGGGTTAAGATATAGGACAAACTTATAATATAATTTTTATATTGTTATTAGATTAAATAGTTATTAAAACAGAAATTGTCTCAGCTGTTGAAAAATGTAATCCATGCAGCTGCAAATGTTTTTGATAAACAGTTTTAAGTAAATGCTTAGAAAAACTTGAACTATAAAAAAAGAGCGCAAGCAACTTTTTGTTATTTCCAACTATTGCCATATTTAAGTATTTAAATATTTCAACAAACATTTAATTTTATTTTTCCTTTTCACATTTCTTCCTAGATCTAGATTCTGCTGATCCTTACAAACGACAAGCTGCAAGCTGCCTGCTTGACCCGTCCTGGGCAGGACCTCGCCGAGGACGAGCACCAAAGAACAGCTAATTCGAACTGCTGCTGTCATAATCGAGCGTATCAATCAGTTTTTTTCTCTTCCACATATGCACACGCACAAGTATAAAAACATTTATTTTTATTATTATTTTTGTTTTTTTTTTCTTTTTTTTTTGAGTGCTTGTCGCTTTGCTAATTCCCAGCAGCAGCAGCAACAATGAACAAGGAGCGAACGAAAAAAAAAAAAAAAAAAAAAAAAGAGAAGAGAAGGGAAAAAAAACGTGTCATAGTCGCAACTGAGTCTCATGCATAATAACCAGCGGCGAGGGAGTCGCCAGTCTCAGATCTCGAATCTGGTATCTGAAGACTCGTCGGAGTCCGAGTTTCAGTTCAGTTCGAGTTCCATTCAGAGCTCGTCAAATGTGTTTTTGACAATTATTGTTGTAGGTGCTTCTTTTGCGGCAAACAAATGAGAAAGAAAGAAAAAAAGAAGATCATGATGATGAAATGTTGTCATTGGACGTGGACACAGGTCGACACCGGACAACTGTAGCGCACGTATGGGACCAAAATTGAAGAAAGAAAACGCGCTAACAATCAGATACAGATACAGCTAAAGATACACCTAAAGATACAGCCAAAGATACAGATACAGATACAGATACAGATACAAAGATGCGAGCACACAGATGGAGTTAAAGACGAAGACAAAGTGCCCAAATAGCTGCACGTTGAACAGCGTCCAGTGCTTTGGACATGCCAAACGATGATCGCACACACACACTCGTACACACACTCGTACACTAGTACACTCTCTTGGGAGCGTCTTCGCTCTTGTTGCTGATGGGATCAAGACGCGACGCATTGTGCAACAAAAGCCGCACAAGCTGCACATGTCCAACATGCCAACACCCTCAACACTGCCCCTTCCCCCTCTCTCCCCCCCCCCCCCCCCTCCCCCCCCCCCCCCCCCCCCCCCCCCTTCTACTCCCACTCAATCATGCACCAAAAGAGGGGGGAGGGGGGGAAACAAAACTTTCTTCAATGCGGCCTTTTGTCGGCCAGAACGAAAATGAAAATGGGAAAATAAGCCGCCAAAAAGGTGGCGCAAAAGGGAAACAAACCAACAATTACTCAAGTGACACATCTTCACATCTGCATCTGCATCTGCACCTCCATCTGCGGCGTGCGGCATGCGGACGTGCCCCCCCGAGCTGCCACTTTTTGGGGCGCAGCCTCAATGCGTCGCGTACGTGGGCTGCATTTTCGATTAGTTATCGTTCGCACTCTTCCACATTTTTCTTAATTTTTTTTCTGTTTTCTTTTTGGGGCAAGTGCCAAATGTTGCAAGAAGAATCATATTTTACACTTTTATTGCTGATCAAATCAAGTGAGTTCGCCATAAATCTGTGCCATCGATTGTGTGTGTGTGTGTGTGTCTGTGTGTGTGTTTATCACCTTGTTGTCCTTTTACCTGTGCTAATGGGCAACAAATGCGCTGCTGTTAATGGCCAAGTCCTTGTCTGTGGTTGCCAACAATGATTTACACGCAATAAAAGCAGCAACAACAAATAAACAGAGCCTCAAACTGTGCCCTGTTCTCTGTGGGCGCAACTTGTCGCTGACCATCGGACAGCACCCAGGACATTAAGGACATGCCGACTAACAATAACAAACGCCCACAACAGTAGCAGCAGCGGCTACCTTGAAGCCAGCGCACTAAGGGTGACGTTAAGGTCTAGGTTAAGGGTGAGGGTGTGTGCAACTAGACGCAACACATCACATGACACACACACACACACGCACACACACACTCGCACACACACACTCGCACAACCATAAATATTATAAATTGCATTTTGGGTTAAGAGCCGATGTCAATCGAATTGAAATCGAAACAAGTGCAGCTGTTGGCATATCCCAAAGTGGGCGTGGCACTCGCGGTTCGGGTCTAAAGAGTTTAAGCCAAACAGCTGTGCTGCGATCAATAACGATAGCGCTAAACAAAATCGATCAGCAATTGTTGAAAATGATGATAAAATCATTCAAATGCAATAAAAAAATAATATTTTTAAATAGAAATAATTGAAAGAAAATAATACAAATTTATATATAAATATTTGAGAGAAGTTTCTTTATAATTAACTTTTACTTAAATTAGAAAAATGATTAAATATTAAAAATTAAACGCTAACCGATAAACGATTACAATTTACTATTTATAATTAAATTAACTTTTATAATTAACTTTTACTTAAATTAGAAAAATTATTAAATATTAAAAATTAAACGATAACCGATAAACGATTATAATTTACTATTTATAATTAAATGAACTTTTAAATATATTTACTATTACTTAAACTAAATGAATTATTAAATATTAAAAATAAAACCATAAACGATTATAATTTACTATTATTTAAATTAAATGAATTATTTAATATTAAAACTTAAACGATAACCGATAAACGATTATAATTCACTAAAGCCTAAACTAAATGAATTAATAAATATTAATAATTAAACGATAGCCGATAAACAATTATAATTTACTTTTACTTAAATTAAATTAATTATTTAATATTTAATATTAAACGATAAGTTAGCAATAAAAAAGTAATTAGGACCAGCTACAAATCACATACATACATATTTATGAAAACCTATCGAAATCGCCAGAGAATTGAAACGGCTAAATTTGAATCATTAATCAAAATTATTTGGCAACTGCATCGATTGCATCGAAAGGCATCTGCGCAGCGAATCGCTTTGCATTTTGTGAATGCATTCGTGAATGGATTCGTGAACGCATTCGTTTAAACATACCGAATGCATTATTATGTCATGATGCGGGCTGCCAAAATGTGAAAAAGGGTTACGATGAATTTAGCTAATTTAATTTTACAATTTAATTAGGTTTTGGATTTCCACATGTCCCGCATGAAAAAGAAGAAGAAGGGAAGAGGAAGAGTAAGAGAAACGGGTGCTGCGCATGCGCCTTGAATTCTAATTCTCCAATTCTCGTTGGCTAATTGGGTCAACCAAAAACTTGGCCTCCAAGTTGGCCGAACGCCGAACTGACTGAAATAATATGTTTGCTGATGCGTCAGCCACGCTTCCGGGCAACATTTGCTGTATTTTATTTTATTTTATTTTATTATTTTCTTTTGTTTTTTTTTTTCTGGGTTAGTTTGGGTTTTTTTTTTTTGTATTTGGGCGTGTCGTCTGCTCATATTTCACGCTCGATTGGTGAATTGTTAACTCAAGTTGTGCTTATAAATTTCAAATTGTCATCGGCGCATTAATTGCCAACATCGACTGCTCGTGTTGCCCAAGCGCCAAACTCCAACTTCAGCTGGTAGCCAAGCTCCAACTCCAGCCGAAGAGGACAATAAAAGTTCGTGAGAACTCGATGCTTATCGCTAACAAGCAGAACCCAGCGGCTGCCGTGGACACTTGGAAGCCCTGGGCGCCCCGTTTCGGGCCCGGCTACCAAATGCGATTCAGTTGACATTTGCCCATCGATTTTGCCTGATTAACATTCAAATGCCACGCAGAGCAAACAGACTCGAAACTTTGTGTGCTGGTCATTCTGTTCCCTAAATAAATCTTTATTCTATAAATATATTATACAGTTACCAGACTAATTAATTATATTAAAAAGTTACAAACTTGTTGGCAAATATATGAGATATTCACATAGTTAATTCTTTAAATACTTTATCACGTTTTGTTTTATTACTTATATAATATTTTATACTTATACATAAAAACTATTCTTTTAATTCTGGTTTTAAACATAAAAATAACTGCTAAAATCTCTTTTATATTTTTCTTTCTGTACAGCATTTACAACAACATTAAATTAAGCCTTACTTAAGATTTAGAATCCCTTTATGCCAAAAATTCAGTTATAAATTTATCTCTATAAAGAATATGTGCTAACTTCAGCTGCTCCTTACACACACACACACGCACACCTCTTTACGGCTAGGCGACAAACCTTAATCCTTTTTCTCACGCACCAAAAAACATTCGCTCAATAAAAAAAAATATATATATATTTTTGCGAGCTGAAAGAAAGAAGCAGCAGCCGCAGGATGAGAAAAGAAAGAGCTCGTAAAATTTGTTCTCAAGCATCGAAACTCACGGATGACACATTGCAAATATGCCAAATGCAGCAGCAGCAGCAGCTTCAAATGCGCATTGTCATTGTCCTGGCAAAGCGGCGATTTCGCTACCAGCGGCCCCAGGTAGGCAATCACAACAACAACAACAACAGCAACAACAGCAACAACAATCGCCAATTGCATCTGCATCCTCATTCTCGGCAACAATGGCAAATCACGATCAATTCAATTACTCCCGAACGAGATATAGTGCAGCGATTTCATATCCAGGACATTCAGGATGCCCTGAACTGAATCGAACTGAACTAAACTGAACTGGAGCCAGCAGCTGCACCTGCCCAAATTTTCCCATGACAACAACAATTTTCCATTCATTTTCATTTTACAATTTCATTTTGCGTTCGTTTTCATTTTTTTTGCGAATCTTTCTGCGGCTAATCGGCGAAGGAGGCACCTGTGGCTCCGTTCTGCGGGCTGGCCTCGACTCAAGTAGCGCACACGAAGGACATTGTCTGCGAGTGAAACATGAGGCGGCCAACAAGTGGCAGGAGGGAGACGCATCCTCCCTGACCCCTGACCCCTGCCTATGCGCTTAGTGTAATGGGATAAGCAGCAACTGCAGGGGAGCTGCCAAGGAGGCACTCATATCTACACACACACACACACACACGCACACTTGCACACTTGCAAGTGCGTGGTAATGAAATTTCAGACTTGAGCAGCAATTTTTTTTTTCTCTTTTTTTTTTTTTGGGCATTTTGTGGGAAAATCTTTGTTAATCTCTCGCTGATCAATTGTTCGATCGGCTTTGCAGGTGTTTATCAAAAATGTGTAAGTTGTGAACAGCTTAGCAAAAAATATAGGGAATAGGATTTGAGGATCGATTATAAAAAAAGCGTTCAATCTGATCATTAAAAGCGATCATCAAGTGATCACAACAGTCCAAATAGAAGATCACTGATCATGTTCTAAATATTTTCAGCTTTGGTAATTGTATGTGCTGGGAGTTAAGTTTTTTAATGCATTGCGGTAATGTTTACCGTTAGGCTGGAGGGGAATGAGTATAAATTATTAATTAGCGGAGTCTTCAAAACAAAGAAGAAGAGAGCGGCAAATGCAAATAAATTAGCTAGAGACAAGAGCAAAATGGTGAGAACAAACTGATGAATCCGTTGTTGCTCTTGTTGTTGTTGTTGTTGTTGTTGTTTGGTGCTGGCCACGTGTTGCACGCGAGAAGGTGCAACGAGAACCGTTCACCAGGTGGCAGCAGCCAGTGACCAGTAATGACCTCCAGGGGCCAGCCAAGCAAAAGGGCCAATGCGACCGTTGCTGCACGTTGCAAGTTGCAGTTGCAACTAACCCAGCAGCAAGTCATGTGAATGCGCTCGGGAATTTGCAATGTTTACGAGTCCACAAAACAAAAGAAGTGAAGTTCGCATAACTGGAATTAAAGCAGCGCCAAAACCACACACCAACAACACCAACAACAACAACAACAACAACATTCAAAACGGCGCTCGTGGGTAGCGCGAGTGTTAAATGGGGCACAGAGTGGAGGCAACACCAGCTCACATGCAATCGAAACCGCTGGGCAGTGGGAGCAGCAGCAGCAGCAGCAGCAGCGCCTGAGGATGGGCTGGAGTGGACATTGACGTCGTCGGTTTGTCGCCGTCACTCCTCGTCGTCGAGTCAGTCACCCCAGCGCCGGGCCAACAACAGACCGAGCCGGGCCGGGCCGGGCTGGCCCAAAAGACAATGGTGGGAATATTCTCATATTAAGAAATCGCGCGATCTGCAGCGCCAGATGTGTTACTGTATGTGTGTGTGTGTGTGTGTGTGTATTTGTATTTGGTGCAACGGCAGGTCAACCCACCGCCCACTGCCCGCTTTGGTTGTTGTTGTTGTTGGTGGTGGTGCCACTTCTAGTTGCTGCAACAGTTCGTGGCAAATTCGCAACGTGTCGTGGTCGTGCCTCCGTTGTCATGTCCGAGAGTGTAACAAAGACCTCGCTGTATAACCCAGTAGCCCCTCGGCCCTCCTTTGGCAGCGGCCTGCTGCAAACGCCCCCGCCAACTAGCGCGAATAAACATTAAACACAAAAACAAAAATGTAGCGGCAAAAGCAGCAGCAGCAACAGCAGCAGCAGCAACAGCAGCAACGGCAACGGCAACAACAATAATTGCATTACACATAAAAATAAATTGTAATGAACTTAAGGAAGAGACAAACAACAACAACAACAGTTACTGCAACTGCAACTGCAGCAGTGGCCAATGTGAAAATCGATGCGGAAGCAGCAACACGAAAGGGCAACAACAACTGCAGCAGCAACAGCAGCAGCAACAACAACATTAACAATTCGTCGCTTTCTTCTGCATTTCACTGCTCAACTCAGCTAAACAAAAAAAAAAAGAAGCACAATCTGAGTATTTTAGCTTAGCCCAATTGTGTTTTTCTTTCTTTCTATTTTATTTTTTTTTTTGCATCTATTTCTATAATAATAATATTAACATAATTCGCCAGCACATGCAACTGTAAATATATATATATATATATATTATTAATATTTACACTCATTTTAATAAAAGTTTCAACTTAATTAAAATACTATTTAAATTTACTTTGCTTTCAAATTAATTTATACTAAAAAACTTCTTTAAGCTGAATTTTACAAATTAATTTTACACTTTCCGTATTGACAATACTTTTCAGATTTACAAACTATCCTTAATTCAAAAAATTTTTTTAAAATTATAATGAAAAGAATTTATACACGTAAAAGAATTTTACTATTTAAATTTACTATGCCTCAAAATTAATTTATGATTTTAACAAATTAATTTTACACTTTCCGTATTGACAATATTTTTCAGATTTAAAAAAGATTCTAAATTCAAATAAATTTGTTTTTATTATTATGAAAAGAATTTATACACGTAAAAGAATTTTACTATTTAAATTTATTTTGAATTAAAATAAAAACTTTTGATTTTAACAAATTAATTTTACACTTTCCGTATTGACAATATTTTAAAGATTTAAAAACGATTCTTAATTCAAAAAAAATTCCGCTGTTAAATTGAGTTAATAATTTGTTTCATTTTTAGAGCAGTTGTGATTTTTGCAAATTGCTTTCCACCTCACTGCAAACTGAGTATTGAAGATGGTCTGAAAAGTCGTCTAACAGCAGATATTTATATGTATTTCTATATATATTTATATATGGGCAGCTATAACATTATATGAAGCCAGTTGAAAGCTGCAGCTAAAGTTAATGTCCTCAAGTGACTGCCTAATTGTCCAGCAGTGTGTGTGTGTGTGTAGTGTGTGTATGTTTGTGTCAGTCAGCGAGTCAATTAATTAGCCATGATTCTCACGACCTCAAATTAAGAGAAAAGCCATAACAAATAGAAAATAAAACGGCAGCAGCTACGAAACGGAGGCAATTGTTGTTGTTGTTGTTGTTGTTGCTGATGCTGGCTAGCACAAGCTGCAAATCCCAGAAAAGAGAGAGAAAAAAAAATAAATAGACAAACTAGACAATGGCCCTAACCTGCCCTGGCCTGATCTGTGCCAGCTTTGGCTGCAGCTTGGACCATTTTGGCCTTTAGCCGCTTTAGCCGAAAACTGAGGCTTAAGCCCGAAGCTGGCGGCGCTTGGCCCGCAACGATAACGATTCCATGTGGGCGGCAAGGGGGCAGGGGCCAGGGGGAGGGGGCAGGGGGGACAGTTAGGGGCCATACAGGCAATAGGAATGTCAAGCGGCTTAGTAGGCGGCGTTGGCGTTGACGTCGACGTCAGAGCCCGTGCGGCGGCAGCGGCGGCAACTGCTCGCTGGGAGATCTGATTTAAAACGAAATTAGGAATAATGGCAATGGCCTGCACATGACACACACATACACACACACACACACACACACATGCTTGAGAAGCGCATTCACAGTTACACCGAGTGGGGGCGGGGGGAGGGGCTGGTAAGCCAAGTCCAAGCGTTGACAGGCAGCAAATGCGAACAAGACAGTTTTGTACCCACAATAGAGCAAACGAAAAAAAAAAACAAGAACAAGACGCGACTAGAGCATACCCTGTAAACGGTTAGAGTTATGTTAAAAATTGCATAAAAATTAAAAGTAAAGTTAAAATTATATGAAGGAAAATGTTCGAAATGATAATAAAAACTTATAAGCTATTTATGCTTATACTATGTATATACCACACTGCAACTAAGTACAGGGTATATAAGTAAGAAGCAGCCGGCTAAAGAAAGTATCTCACGGGTAATCCGAACAACCCGTTCGCCCGCCCACCAACCCCCCCCCCCCCCCCCCCCTGCACCACAGCACCACCGTGCACCACTGTGCAGCAGTGCTCCACCGATATGCCCCCTTTGGCCAGACCAACCTTCACCCAAATGCTGGCAGCTCACCCTTTTGGGCCATTGCCGTCGACGTCGACGTCAACGGCGACGTCAGCGGCGACGTCAGCGGCGACTGCGCTGCTGCGGGGGCGCGCCTGAAAAACAATGGCTAGCTGCAAATGCACCTGACACGGCACCACAAACTGCAACTTGCAACTGGCAACTTGCAACTGGAAAGTGTTGCAAGTCCAAGTCGCAGTTCGCGGGCTTTGACTGGCGCTGTGGTTGGTCCCCAACTCGTCCCCCCTTTGAATTGTGGGCATTGTGTGCACTATAGCCCCTTTCCCCTCCACCCTTTCCCCTTTTGTAGTTTCGTCGTAGTCGCTATCAGCACAAAAGTTATTTTGTATTTGTTTGGCAAGAGAAAGGGTAACAGATTCCCACAGTCTTGGACAGAAAGGCAGCTAGGCAGGACGGGAACAGCGGAAGAGCGGCAAAGGCACGTTGACAACTGCAGCAGAGCCCATTGTGCACCGTAGTAGAGCTAAAGATATGAATAAAATGAATGAGTACTCGCACTTACACTCACACTCACACTCGCACTCACACTCACACTCGCACTGAGTCGAACCAGTTAAACTGTGTGAACATGGAAAAAACATGCCGCTCGCTCAGCCTTAGCTGATTGATGAATGTCAGGCACAACCACAGCCCGAATTTCTACGTGTGTGTGCCTGTGTGTGTGTGTGTGTGTGCGCGCTGTCTAACGGCACCTGAGAGGAGCAGGTGTCATGGGAACCCAGCAAATGGGTCGCGGTCACACAGTCGACAGCGCGACTCAAAGCAGCAGCCACCGAAGGTCGCCAATGGAGATCAGCAGCGAGTGGGAGACGAAATATAAAATTGAATTAACTTGGTCTAGTATTAAGTCGGGAGGGGGGCTAAGTGAAGGTCTAGAAGAAGAAGAGAATACATACAAATATTTGTAAGTTTGTAAAATGTGAAAAACATTTGTCATTTACAAAGATTCTAAATAAATCTGAAATCTTTTCTGTCAAGTTATATATAAATAAATACTTTTTAGATATATTCAGAACCATAAAGCAGAAGCTACTTTTTTTAAGCAATAGAATTTGATTAATAAACACCCTTTAAAAAGCTATTAGTTCCGCTTTTAAACAGATGTTAAATGGCTTAAACCAAATTTTCAGTAGATCAAACATATTTGTGCTTTAGTTGTTGTGCCAAAAAAATAATTAAAATAAAAATAAATAAACTTTTACAGTTGAATTTTTATAAATAAGCCCAGCACAGTTATTTCTATGCAAAGCAACTTTTTGGATATTTGTATAAAAACATAAAAAACAAGAAGTCAAAATGTAACAGGCTATTTTTTTAATACCGAAAAATGGGGGTATATTGGGTAGGCTTTGCAAAAAGATATAGCTTTAATTTAATTTGGTAAGCTTGAAGGGTCTCATAAAAAAGTTTGGAAAATTGCGAAATGAATTTGAATTATTATAATTTAAACTCAACTCTATATATTGAAAAAGGCCTTCTAATAATTGCCTATTAATACCATCTTTGGTATTAGAAAAGATTAACATTCGAAGCAATCGCTTTTCAGTTCGCTCTATGACAATTAAAGACTTTTCTTTAGACAGATTTGTTTTGAACGTGCACACAAGCTTTAGGGCTGCCACCCAGGCAACAGGGTTGTCAGCGTCAATCGAATTCGGCACACGTTAAGATCAGAGCAGTGCCACACTTCAAAATGATGAACATGATCTGTGGCCCAAAAAGTGAGCTGTTTTTGTTGTTGTGTGTGTGTGTGTGTTTGGGTTTTGAGTGTTTGCACAGCTCCTGGTGCAAAATGGGGCCGGCCACTTGAAGCCTTCAATGCTGGGCACATTAATTCAATTTCATCATTTGAACGGCAGCAGAGTTGAACAAAATGAAATAAAATAAAAAAAGAAATAAAACAGCGCAAACAAACGTTACAGGTAAATAAAATGACAAGTGATGTGCGACCTGCTGGCAAAAGGGGAAAGGATCGGGATACGGGGGAGGGCAGGCTAACTGTACATTGGCAGCGAGTAACCCAAATAGACAGCCGAATAGAGCCAACAAAGCTGAGCGCTAAAACTAAAGTTGAAAGTTGAGAGCTGAGTCAGGCAAAAGTATCTGCCAGATACTTGAATGAAAAAAAAAAAATATAAGAAAAACAAAGATGCGCGGCCAGTCGGAGTCGGAGTTGGAGTTGGAGTTGGAGTCGGAGTTAGAGTTAAAGTCGTTGCTCTGCGTGATCGACCGACTGTCGAAGTTGCGCCAGCGCTGGCCAAAGACGGACCGACCCAGGCGGCTGCCAGGTGGCAGACAGGACAGGACAGGACAGACAGACAGACAGACAGACAGACAGACGGACGGACAGCAAGTCAGATATCCATCCATATGTATGAACTGTTTGTATTACGTTTGAAAGTCATGTTGCAGATAGTAAAGCCAAAAGTATCTGCATAACTGCGGGCACCTGAGCTGGCAACACCATCGCCAGTCGCCACTTGCATATCAATGCGGCCAAAATGAAAATGTGACGGCCGGGCGCACGATTAAAACTGCGATACATGCGCTACAAGTGCAGATCCAACTGCAAAGTATCTAACAGATACTTTTGGCGCTGCCTAGTGCGTCGTCGTCGCTGCGATCGCTGTGATGCAATTGAAGGCCTCCAAACACAAGTCGACATTATAGAATCAACAACTATTTAAATAATGCACGAGCCTGGCCTCAAGGCTCGACTTGATGATACCCTTCAATGTGTGATTGCCTTGGCCAAGTGTTATATATGCCGAACAGGGTATAACTAAAAACAACAACAAAACAAATAAACACACATTTACACACACAACAACGTCAACAACGAGCGTCGTGTTAGTTTTGGCCCTCGGCCCGCTGTCTGCGGTCGGCAATTGAATTCATTCAATGCGACTAACTTCCCCTCCCCGCCCCCCGCCCCCCGCCTGAAACACCCGCACAGCACAGCCAACGGACAGCCAGATTCAGTTGATTTGCTTTTTGGCTTAGTCGACCGCAACAACAGCAGCTAGCCGCATCAGCATCGGGAACAACCACGTTGACGACTCGACAGAGTCCCCGCCTCGGTCGCGGTTACTTTGCAATTTGTATTAAGGATTTGAACCGAGCTGCGGTCGCTGCCTGCGCTGTGCATTTAACTAAACCTGAAGCCGTTGCCCAATTCAATTTTCAACTGCACATTGACAACATTTGCATTTACACGCACTCGCCGCAGCTCGGACACGCCGCAACACCGCAGACGACAGACCAAATAGCGGCCATTATGTGGGGCCATTTAGCCCGGATATCAATCGGTTCGCACAGTGGGCCATATAGTAATCTAAAATCCAATGGAATAATTCGAAAGTAAGCTAATAAAAATTATGGAACCAATAAAAGTATCGATACTATGTGAACTTTGTGCACTTAACCCAAAATTTAATTCATTTTTTTTTATTAATTCTAATTAACTATCTGTGCCATGCAGAACAAAATTTAAAATTTAAAAAACCTTTTTATATAGCTTTCTACCATCAGCAACTATATATGGAATAATGTCAAAAAATAAAATATAAAATATATATAAACATAACTTTTAAAATACTTTGGATATTTGGTCTATATATGATATTTGGATATTAAATCCTATTTAGAAGGACAGTTGTAAATTGTTCGAGAAAAGTATGAGTTTATTTTTATTTTTAGCCGCATAAACTAATAATAAACATAACTAATAAAAAAAAAAAAATATTTATATAAATTTAAAATTTTTTTAGTTAAAATAAGCTTTGTTTTGTAAGTGTGCTATTTATGTGTGCAACAAAACTTAAGATAATTTTTAAATTTTTTAATATACTATAAATAATAATTAAATTTAAAAATAAAAAAAACCTTTTTTTAAATTGGAAAATAAACTTGCGATATTTGTATATTCAAAGCTGTATGGTATGTTGTGGGAATACCCTTGCTAAAGATAAATGTGTCAAGAAACCCTTTTAGGCCCATTGTGCGCCCAGTGGCTGCTTAAGCTGCCGCACGGAAGGAAGTCGCACAAGGAGGCGATGGACGGAAGGCAGTTGGCTTGTCGCGCATTGACACCTTCCAATAATTTCAAACACGATATGCTCTCTCTCGCTCACTCCCTCACTCTATCTCTCTCTCTCTCTGTCGCGCTCATGGGTTGATGCGGAGGTGTGGCATTCCATGCAGCTGCGATTTGTTTCACTTAGTCGTCTTTTGTTGTTGCTGTTGTTGTTGTTGTTGCTGCTGTTGTTGTCGATGTCATCGTTGGAAAATTTGCGTACGACGTCGTTGGGATTTGAATTGTTTAGACATGCACGCAACATTACCGCGCATTCGTGTTCCGTCGTGTAAGTCAGCCTGATGATGATGATGATAATGATGATGATGATGGCAACGATAATGAGAAAACAAAACGCAGTTTGGCCAGGGCCAGGCCAGTTGGCTCTGTCATTGAGTCCAGCTTAACCGAAAAGAGTTCGCTTTGGCAGCAAGTTAAATGCCATTTAACATTCAAACATTCAACCAGTCGACCATCTATCCATCCATCCATCCATCTATCCATCCGTCAGGTAGTCGGGGCGGCAGTCAAGGTTACTAATTAGGCAAATGTTGCGTCTGCTGTCCCGCCTGATGCTAATTAAGCGACGTTGCATCAAATGCTGCTTGTTGCAAGTCCGTCAGTCAGTGCTGCTCGTCGTACACGATTTGAAAATTTCTGCGTTCCAATCGCAGTCCCGTTCCCAAGCAATTGCAATTGCAGTTGGAATTGACAAGCCAGCTCGGACATTGACAATGCGCCCTCAGAGGTTTGACATGCTAGGCCAAAAAGCTAAAAAGCCGCAACTATTGAGATGTCATCGCGGGCCAGCAGACGAACGAGGCAGGAGGTAAAAGGGAGAAGGGGCAGAGATGGGTTAGGTTAGCAGGTCGGTGCAATGGGGGTATCAAACATACCGGCCAAAGTTGGGCCGGCTAACGAGCTCGGGTCTAAGGACTTGACCGAGAGGGCCTTTGAATATGCTGCTGGCATAATTAAAAGGCCAACATCCAACAAGTTGCGATTACACGCGTTGGCCATGTTATGGGCCATGTACTTAGCTTGTTGCGGTGCTCGCTTCAGCTTCAGCTTCAGCCGCGCCCCGGGGCCCCCCCCCCCGCCCCCGGGAGGGGTTTCCCCCCCCCCCCCCCCCCCCCCCCTTCCTCTCACTCTTCGTCTAGACACAATTCGGGCACTGTATGGGAAATCAGAGCAATGTTCACGACGCTTGTAGAGCACCAGAAGCTAACACAAATTCGCTGGGAAAAATTCGTTTAGATCAGCGCCGTTGTTGTTGTTGTTGCTGTTGTTGCTGTTTGTGCTCAGCCATTTGCAGTAATGAGGAAGTATTCATCGAGAATTACGAATTTATTGAAAGTGGACTCCAAGCTGGTCTAAATAGTGTCAAATATTCTAATTAAACCCGGCGCCCGAGCAGGGACATTTTTTTTGTATTTTTGTTTCAATATAAAAAAGAGAGCATAACGAATTATTAAAACACACATTCACTCAATTAACTAATACACTTAATATTAAGATAATCATACTAAAGGTAATTCGCATTCATAAACTTTACCCATACTGAGTGCGCCCGAGCAGGGACCAGCTTCGAGTTAGTTTTGTTGGACAACTCACCTGCAATGAAAGAGATAAATGTGTAAATTATTATTAAATTGTAGGTTGGCCTATTGCAAATCCATAAATATGCATTAGAGGCCGCTTTACTGTCATATTTAGCACAACAAGTTCTGGCTTTGGGGTTTGGTAACTTTGCGATTCTAGGTGTGTGTGCGAGTGTGTGTGTGTATTTGTGGCTTGTCTGCAGTTTCATTAAAATTCTCCCACGCATCGGCCGGCCGATGTCTGGTGACCTAAGTAAGCCTGGCCAGAAGGCGAGCTTAGCCAACACAGACAGTTGAGAGACAAACAAACAAAGGCAATTGAACGATCTGTGACCGGTTCTGTGGTGTTGCTTAGCTTTGTGATTCTTCTTCTTCTTCTGCCTGTTGTTGCTGGTGTTGTTTTTTTTTGTTGTCGTTGTTGTTCTTGTTGCAATAAAATGAAACGTAAATGAAATCTATTGTATTCTATATGAATAATGAGACAATTTTAATAATTTATAGACAGCTTTCGGTTAACCGCAATAAGCCAGAGCGATGTGCAGACAATGCATCAACAACAACAACAACAACAACAACAACAACAACATTGCCACCGCAAAAGAGTTCGATGATCCTATTGCCCATAGTGAGCTGAAAAGTCGGATATGGTTTCTCAGGTCTGCAATCTTCCAATCTGCCAACTGGCTCGAGGTTCGAACCTCGAGCAACTGGGCAATCTTTTTTTCTTCTCTCTTTTTTTTTTTTGTTTGCCATTGCAATTGCCCGTCGATAACAAATCGCGATTGGCATCGCTTCCGATTCCCGACAAAGGTGAGAAAGCTGCTGGTCTCTAACTCTGACTCTTGCCAGGCAGGCAGGCAGCCAGCCATTCATTCATTCAGTCACCCATTCACCCATTCACCCATTCATTCATTCATTCATTCATTCATTGACCGCAAGGCGGACTGTTTCGCAGGCCTTTGGGGCAATCGTTTGTAATTGTATCTGTCGCAGCAATAAGTCAAAGTTGTCGCCACGTCCATGGCCCGTGGCTGAGTTTCAGTTACACTTTGGGCTACATGATCCGATGCTGTTTTCCTTAGAGCCGTTTGTTTATTATTGTTTTATGGCTTGGCTATTAGCTCCAGGAAGAACTAATCTTCTAGTCGCTGCCAATTGGACGCCAACTGGCAACGGCCAACTGGCAACTGGCAACTGGCAATTAAATGGCTTCGCCAGAGCACAGGTGACGGATGCTGGTAGCCAGGCCCGAAGCGCTATCATTACTATTTATAGAGACAAATGTGGTTGGCACCGCTCTGTGGCAATCGACTGAAATCCGTGTTTAACTTTTGGCAGCTTACATTCACTAGCGAGCTTATCGAGTGTTTGTATGTTACAAACTTAAGATCTGACGAAAATTAAAGTTTTTACTTGAACAGTAAAAAAACAAGAATTGTTATAAAAGTGTGCTACTAAAATTAGCTTGGCATTAAAGAAGTCAAAAATATAAATAAACTGATAAATAAAATCATAAAATAAGTATTTTAAAAGCGCCCGAGCAGGGAATTTTATAAAGGAAAATATGCTTATGATGTTTTTACATTTAACTTTAGTTAAATATTTAAGAATTCTACTATAAATATTGCAGAAAACTGGTTTATGCAATAAATCTTAAATATATACATATGTGGCTGGGTGGGGACTTTTTCTATATAATGTCTTTACATTCAACTTAAGCTAAAACATTAGGAATATTATTATAAAAGATGTCAAAAAATTGCTTAATTAAATGAATCCATTATATATCTGTGGCGCCCGAGCAGGGACTTCTATATAATTGGTTTACATTCAACTTAAATTAAATAATAAAGAATACTAAATTAACACAAAATTTTTGAATCGAATAAGCCTTAATTATATTTGTGGCCCCCAAACTGGGACTTCTATTCAACTTAGGTCAAATAATTCAGAATATTATCATAAAAGATGTCAGAAAATTGTTAAAATAATCCTTAATATATTTGGGACTTCTATATAATAGCTCAAATAATTAAGAATACTAAATATAACTAAAAAATTTTCAATCGAATAAACCCCAAATATATTTGTGGCACCCGAGCAGGAACTTAATAAGCCATAATTATATTTTTAGCGCCCGAGCAGGGACTTTTTCCTTATGATACCTTCTCAACAAAAGTTGTATAATTAATTAATTTAAAATATAACAGAAAATTATTGAATTGAATAAACCTCAAATATATTTGAAGCTTCAATGCAGGGACTTCTGTATGATGACTTTACATTCAATTTATGCTAAATAAATAGGATCTCTACCCCAAAAATATTACAAACAATTGTTAAATTGGATAAACTTTAATTATATTTGGATCCATTGTTTATTAGTTAAGGGCTAACTGCAGCTCGTTGAGCAAAGGGTTTTTCTCTGAAGGGTTTCTCTTTGCGAGTGGGCGGAGTCCTGTGCCGGTCAGGCGAATAGTGAACATATCAAGTATACGCATACGTTGACTGACCAAAGCACACGCCCATTTGTCCAAACAGCCGAAATTCACATACAGTCCAACCCCAAACAGTATTCGCATTCACATTCACATTCACACATTCACATTCACATTCACATTCACACTCACACATGCTCATCCAGCAGCACTTTGCACCCAACTCAACGAAGCAGCGCCGCCAAAATCAATAGCGCCCCAATGTCGGCTATGATTGTGTGTGTCTGCGTGTGTGTGTGTGTGTGTGTGTGTTTGGGGCTGGTAGCTGTTAGCTGTTAGCTGGTGGCTCATGTGCCATCTCGCTCTGGCCGGGACGGTTAGTCCGACCGGATGCGGCACTTAAACGCTGACAACGATGACGTTGCCGGCGCCGAGTCGAAGTCGAAGTCGAAGTCGGAGTCGATGTCGATGTCGGAGTTGGAGTCGCAATCAGAGTCTGGGCCACAGGCAGAGCCAAATGTGCCCGATGACGTTGATAGTACACGTACGAGCTGCACACACACACACACACACACACACACAGACACAGAACGGTCGCTGGCATTTTTCGCCTCGGGTTCACAATAAAAACTTGAAGTCCTGTCGATTCTATTTGCTCAGTCCCTACCTCCCCAAACTGCCTGTTGTTGCCACAGCGTCCTGGCAACTGTTTCGCAACATGAACTTTATGCGGCTGCGGCTGAGTGATTCGTGCTGCTGTTGCAGCAACCAATGCCAATGGCAGGCCAAGGCACAGCGACCGTTCGAGCCAGCCGGGCCCCAGCTTAAAGTTATGTTCGCTCCAAAATGGACCTTGGCTAAAAAGCACGCGCCGTTTTTGCCACTCGTTACACTCAGCGAAAAGTGTTTGTTTTTTTTTTCAATTTAAATTTAATTTAAAGCCTAACTAAGTTAGGATTAGATAGCAAATTAATTATGCTATGATAACCTAATATGAGAAAAGCTTTCAAACATCAGTTTCTATTTAAAGTATAAATTTTCTGCGAGTGTACTGATTCCAAACTAAAAGCAGCACGGCAAAATTCAACCAGACAGAGCATTTATATATATATATATATATATAATAAATATATATGTATATGCATATTATATATACATATATGTGCATGTGTGTGTCATGTTGTCGCCTCTGACTGCAATTCGGAGAACTTAACCGCAGCAGCAGCAGCAGCAGCAGCAGCTTCCACCGCAGGTCAGGACGCAAATTGTGAACAAATGAAAGTAGAGAAAATGCTGAAGCCGAAGCTTTCTCTGCAAGTGTCGTACATGTGTATTCCTTGCCCGGACTCAAGTCTGTCTGTCTGTCTGTCTGTCTCTTCTCCCTCTCCCTCTCTCTCTCTGACTCTCTCTCTCTCAGTATCGTTTTTGTTTTCGCGTCTGCTTCCTTTTTTTGTTTCTTCTTTTTTTTTTTTTGGCAATTTAACTGGAGGTCAAGAGAATTGCAATGCATCTGTAGCCGAAAACGCTGACGCATCCTTCCTCACTCGCCCGGCCAGCTGGTCATTGTGTGGCCATGTGTGGGTGGTGGCTGTTGCCGCCGTTAACCGCAGGACGGAGCGAATAAAATGCGCAAGTTGAAATAATTGAAAAGCGGGCTAAGTTTATGGCCGCAAATAATTTTGCTCGACAACGGGCCAACGTGGAGTTTAGTTTAGTCTGGAGGCAGCTTTGGCAGAGTTATGGCATAGTCTAGGAGCCAGCTCCACGAAGGCAATGAAAGCGAATGCATAGACTAAAAACTTTTGCGAATAATCTAAATTTAAACAAAATTTGGCTTTAAATTACTTTTGAGCATATAAAAAAATGATGGAAAAAGCTGCTAGTAGAAGTAGTTAAATATTTATTCTAAGGAAAGTAGATTCTATATTTAGTCGATCATAATCGGATCAACTTTATTTTAACTACAGCTCATGAAGAGTTATTTTAAACTTTTCTTAGTTTTATTCAACATTAAACTAAATTCAGGCATACGAGTTTTCATTTAATTTTATAAGGCAAAAGCTATTCCCTTTGCGACTAACATCTGGTTTGGGCCGCGTTTCTTATAGTTAGTTTTTTATTTATTTATTTTTTTTTTTGGTAGTTTTCGCCATTTGTTGTGACTTGTGTTCAAATTGTGGCATTGTGGCTTATTAGCAAATGGCAAGAGCTGGTGACACTCCAACACAGGCCCGCCAGACACACAAAACACACACCCAGCACACACACAGCTGGCATATTCAAATATGCGGTTTGGCACTCTTCAATTTACAACAAATCGTTCAACGGCAACCCAAACAGCCAGCACAGCAACATAAATCACACAAACACACACACTCGCACACACACACTCGCACACACACACTCGCACACACACAGCTTGCATATTTCTTACACACAATTGTCTCTTTTCTTTTGCCCTCGCACAATGCACAGCTCCCAGTGAGATGGTTTCCCCCCCTCCCCCTCTGTCCACCGTTTGAACCCCTTTGGGGCACTGCTGGTGCTGGTGCTGGTGCTGGTTGTGTTGCTCCTCCTTTGGCTGCCTCGTCGCTGGCTTTTGTGAATTGGTGTCCAAGCGTTTTATGTTTCAATTATGCGCAACTTGTGCCCAACAATGGCGACGCTTTAGCTGCTCGCTCGCCTGCGCTAAATGATGATGCAAAGTGACTTGGCCCGGGCTCCAAAAGGATCCGCCCGTTGCTGTTGCCGTTGCCGTTGCCGTTGCCGTTGCGTGTGGCAGTTTCTCTGCCAGTTGATGCATGAATTCCTTTAACATATGCCACACACACACACACACACACACACACATACTCCTTGAATTGACACACGCACAGAATGCCGCCTTCTGCTGTCGTTAGGTTTGCCACCCACGGGCGCACTTGCAGCTGCGCTTATTTGCTTGCCACACGTTGTGGCAAGGTGTGCTCAAGTAGCCAACGGTAATTTTCCAGCATTCTGGAGGCCTTTGCACTCTCGCATCAACTTTAAAACCCGCTGGCCCACAGGACACATTTAGTCCTGGCCAAAACTCTGGCGAAGCCATTCAACACGCATTTGCAGCCGCACAATGCGAAGCCCAACGGACTCTGAACACACTCCCCCCCCCCCCCCCCCCCCCCCCGCCCCCCTCCGCTTAAAGCCTGGCCTTTGAGCAACAACAACAATAACAAATAGAAATGCTACCAATGCAAAATCGGGTCGAGTTCTGATTCCTTTTGTTCACATTCATCAATAATAAGTATTTTTAAGTCTTTGGTGCAAAGGCAATCTGGCTTTGAGTGCGGGGCTAGTTTATATACAAATGTATATATATATATGTACATAAATATATAAATACATATATACATATAGTTAAGTTGATAGTTTAAGTACTGTTTAGTGACAATAACAGTTATAATAGTTAGCTAAGTTTAGTTACGCTTCACTTTCCTTTTACTCTAGCTTTTTATATGCTACTTTAAATTTGTTCAATTATTTGGTCTGCAAATATTTTAATTTTTTTTAATGATTTTAGATTTATTAGATATATTAGTTTAGTTTTGTTTTGTCTTTGAAAACTACTTTTAAATATTTAAAATTGTTATTTGATTTCCTAAATTTGACTTGAGAATCATTACTATTATGTATTATAAACTCTACTTTTCTATTCCCCATTTCAAAACATATAATATTTCAATTGCTCTCTTTTTGTCTCTTTAAGAACATTTAAAAAATTTAATAAAAAATTAACTTAAAAATATTTATAATTCTTAGTTAATTTCTTTCAATTTTTGTTCTTTAAAATCATATTTATTATGCAGGAAAATCTGTTTTTTTTTTTGTACATCCTGGATTATCCCTTAAAATATAATATTTAACCCCTAATTCTTTTTATTCACTTTTAAAAATATAATATTTTAATTGTTTTCTTATTGTGTCTCTTAGCACATTTTAAAAATGTAATGAAAAATTTCTTTTAAGCATTTAAAATTGTTCGATGATTTCTTTAAATATTTCCCTTTTTAAATATATTTATTGTGCTGTAAAGTCTATTTTTTTTAACTTGATGGAATATCCTTTAAAAAACAACAATCCTTAACAAACAACAACAATTATATCAGCCCTACATTTCTTTTTTCTTATTTTGAAACATTTAATATTTAAATTGTGCTCTTTTATCTTCCTTTAAAAAATGTAACGAAAAATCACTTTTAAATATTTTTAATTCCTGTTTGATTTCATTACATGTTTTTCCTTCAAAATCATAATTATTATGCTGTAAAATCGGGGTTTTTTTTATGAATTGCTGGACTATCCCTTAAATGGAAGCCCTTTTTGGTGTGGACCCTCGAACTGTACAGTGTTCGCTTGGGTAGCCAATAAATGTCGCAACTCAAGCTGCGCACGCACAGCGGCAACTTGCAACTGCCCAAAATGTGGCATGAACAGGAAATTAAAAAAAACTTGACTCTTTCACCAAGACGAGCGAACAAAATGGCGGCCAATTGAGCTGTGTAAATAAAACGGGGCAGCTTTATACACAAAGAGGTGTATATAAAGTTGTGTGTGTGTGTGTGTGTGTGTGTGTGTGTGTGTTGGTAAATGCAAATGCTGCGCAGTCGCAGTTGCCAGGCCCAGTTTCGCTGCCAATAATGATCATTATGATCGGTCTGACGTTGCTGATGCTTTGGCCGAGCCCAGAGACGCTATTTGTTGTTGCCGTTGGACGCAGCTTTGGGCTTGGCCCGGCCCGGCCTCGGCCTATGTACGGTCGATAGAGGCGCTATCAAGGTCTGGCCAATCAAAAAGCTAACTAAGCGCACACACACACGCACACACACTCAATCGAGGCTGGGCAGATTGAAGTGTTCGTGCGCAGGCCGCCGTTCGATCGACAACGTTGTCGACAGGTGTGAAATGAAGCCCCGGCGGGCAACAACAAACCGTAACACGGCGGCAGATAAGCTCTCTCTCTCTCTCTCTCACTCGCTCACTCTCTGTCTTTAACTGTCTGTTTGTCTGTCTGTCGTTTTGGCCAGCAAAAAACCTGCTGCTGATATTCATTCAATGCGCTCGGCCTCAATTCTCCCGCTCGCTGGCTCGCTCGCTCTTTGGTTCGCTCACTCGCTCTCTCTCGCACACGCTCTCGCACAATCGCTCACTCGCTCTCGCGCTCTGGGCGCGGGCAATGCAGCCAACCAGCCAGCTGGGGCTGGGCCAGGGCCGCGAGCCGACGGGGCGACGGACGGACCAAAGCCAAAGCCCCCAACCCAAAGTAAATAAGTTATCAGTTGAATTGTAACTGGAAACGCGAGAGAAAACGAACAAAAGCAAAATAACAGAAAGCAGCCAGAAAAAAAAATAAAAGCTGAATGAATGTATATAAAAGGGGAGGCGTCAACAACGACAACGACGACAACAATAAGAAGACGACGACGACGACGACGACGACGGCGTTGACAAAGATCAGAGCGCGTCTTGGAGACTGGGCACACACACACACACACACGCACTTGGGGAGCCAGCATGTGTGTATGTGTGTGTGTGTGTGTGTGTGTGTGTGTGTGTGTGACACATGTGAATGCGAGCGCAACGAATGGAGAGCAAGCGATTTAAAAGTCGCGCGTGCCCATTCAAATCTGTGTGTGTGTGTGTGTGTCTTAGTGTGTGTGGCAAGTCAAACAGTCTTAACGCGAAATAGCTAACTATGTTATACACTAAAGCCATAGTCGAGAACAAGTCAGCGAAATCCTAAAAAGCTATTTGTAAATAATGCTAATGTTAAATGCATAAACTCTAAACGTATTTGTTTAAATAAAATCATTAAAAATGCTGCACAAAAACTTACTTAAAGACAACCAAGCTTAAAGACTTAACAATCATAAATATTTCATATGATAACAATTAAAACTAAAACAAACTAAAATCTTAAAATTACTCTAAACTACGTTTCCATTTATTTCATTAGTATTTATATAATATAATCATAGCAAAAATCATAATAATCATAATAATCATAAAAAAAAAACAAATTGAAATATTTTACTCTTCATTTCTATTAAGTTGATTAAAATTATTAAAAAATATAATTTTTTTAAAATATTATCATAACTTTTTAAAAAAACACAAACTAAAATATTTTATTCTAAACTACATTTTGCTTTATTTGATTAGTATTGATTTATAATATTTAATTATATAACCATAATTATTTGTAAAGAATTTTATTGTTTAAATTGTTAAATATTTAAATTACAGAACTTATTTATAGTCTAGTATACATTTTATTATGTTTTTATATTGGAAAAATATCAAAAACACACATCTTTTTTACTTACTATAAAATAAATATAAAAATGCCAAATAACTTTATTTATGTATTTTAATAACTTAAAGATATTCTAAAAGCAATCTTGAAATAAATATTGCTAAATTCTATAAAAATAGATTTGAACTGAAAACAATTTAAAGTCACTAAACTTTATTAAATTTTTTTCGAAAGTTTACTTAAATTCTTTAGCAGTTGTTAATTTCATGTTCTTTGGTTAGCTGAAGAGTGAATAACTTTAATGGGGCATTCATTGTGAATGCAAACTGCATTTAGGCTCATTTGGGCCAATCATTGTGGAATGTGCAAACGGGAATCCTTCTTTGGCTCCAGTTTAGGTGTGCAGTGACAAAAGCCAGCCTAATGATAATAATTATGGAAGCAGGGGGTAAATGGGGACCATCTTTCGATATTAATCGCCAGGCAAACGGAAATTGGGAGTGCCGCATACACACAAACACACACAAACACACACATAGACAGAGGCAGACAACGCTCCACACGGCGGCTCCAACAATTGTGGGCATTGTTGTTGCCTGCAGCACGAGAGTGCCATGATTGATTTATTTATTTGAGCTGCGGACGCACGCGTCGCCTTGTTGCCAGTTGTTGTTGCCAGTTGTTGTTGCCAGTTGTTGTTGTTTTGGCTGGGGCATTGGCAGCGTCATGCGACGTCTTCGTTTCATTTAAAATCAGTAATCATTGAATTAAATTATGCCAGCTAAGCAACCAACCCAAAAAGCCAAGCCATCATCATCCAACAAACAGCCAGCCAGCCAGCCAGCCAGTCATCCATCTCTCCATCCATCCAACTATCCAACCATCCGGGGCTGGGCCGTAGCCGCACCCACACCTACGAGTCTTTTGCCGTTTCTTGGGCAAAATCTTCGGAGATTGCAGCACGCGTCTTCTTTTTCAGTTGGTCACATGCCAAAAGGAAATTCACAAAGCAAAAAAAGCTAATAAAAATGAGCTAAATACTTTCAGACAGACGCCCAAAATACCCTTTCCGAAAAGTTAACAAAACATAAGATACAAACTATATTAAAATTATATCGCAGCTTTGTTAGACTTAAATAAAAAATTAAAAATAATAATTAATTTTCGAAATTAAATTTATAATAATTTTATTATTAAGATCTTATAAAGGGTACACTCTAGTCTTTCTAAAAAGCTATCGCTTGTTTTTTTTTAAAAGATTGGAAGGCTCTCAAAAACGGTTTTTAAAAGTTTTAATTTATCCACACAACTTTAAAATTAAAAAAGTAATTAAATATAAAATCAATTCTTTTTTAAATTATTGTTACAAATGGCGCAACCGTTGAGATTGCCACGTAAGTTAGTGTATAAAGGAACTGCTTATTGGCTGTGAAGTTTTTATTGAATTCATCTCCAGCGTTGACACCCACACGAAGTCAAAGACAGAGCGAGACAGAGCGAGAGCGTGCGAAAGAGAGCGAGAATGTTTGGTGGGGAATACCAGGCGGCTTGACAGCTGCATCTGGGTCCGAATCGAACTGAACCGAACTGAACCGAACCGAACCACACACCTTGAACCGCTGACCGTAGGCACCACACTGCCATGTCGGGGTCCAAGACGGAGATCTGAGCTCCGCTTTGTCGAGTTGGGTGCGGCGGCGAAGCGTGGGCTGCTCTTCGTGAGCTATTTATAAACGGCGCACTGAATGAGTGCGCGAGTGAGTGAATGAATGAATGAATAGACTGACAGACAGACTGACAGACAGACGGACGGACGGACGGCAAATAATAATTGCGCTGCTCAATTAAAACGCCAGCCAAAGAGGTAGACAAAATGCCAAAGCTAACCGAACCCAAAACCCAAAACCCGCCAACCCGAAGATGTTACCTCAATAAGGGGGGACGAGGCTGGGCGGGGGACGGGAACGGGGACGGGGACGGGGCTGGGTGTGGGGGCCAGCATTGGTTATCCACACATTTTGACACTGCGTAGGCGCAGGCCAAGCCCGTTGGGGCCCGTTTAATGAACGAGTCTTGGCCCTGGCCCTGGCACTAATCAACTGGCGGCCAACGCGACGCGGGCCGGGGCAACAAGCTGCCAGCTGGCGGCAAGCAAGCTAGGCCCTAATTTATGCGCAATTGACGTACCAGAATCAAAAGCGTTTTTGGCATTTTCTGTTCTGTTTTTTTTTTCGTTTTCGTTTTCGTTCGTTTTTTTTTTTTTGGCGCATTTCCTGGCCGGAAACAGCGACAGCGGCAGGCTCAAGTTGCAACTTGTGGCACGTGCTAGCGGCGCCTAGGCAAACATTTGTGCGAGGCGCGTGCGCCGCCAGGGCGGGCTGACAGTCGACAGAAGCGGAAAGCGCGCTTTATTTTTATTTTTTTTTTATATTTTTTTTTTTGTTTTTTTTTTGTATTTCTTCTTTCATTTCGTTTTTCGGCGGCTTTGCTTGGAAAATCACTCAAATTTCGCGGTTTGTTTTGCTCGCCGGCTACGCAAATTTCACAGCTGGCGGGGCCAAAGGGCAGCCCCCAAAACACGAACAAGCAAGGAACAGCACACCCAGCCCCAGCCCCAGCCCCAGCCCCAGCCCCAGCCCCAGCCCCAGCCCCAGCCCCAGCCCAAAAGGTGCCAAGTTCTCTTACAATTTAAATGCAGCCAGTGGGAGGAAAGGGGGTGGAGGGGGAATTTGTCTGCGCCGCCATTGAAAGTGAAAAGTTTGCCAAAGTGCGCGACGCCGACAGCGACGCCAGCGTCGGCGACGACGTCGGCGAAGTCATAAAAAATATGCGCGTCAAAACAAACGCAGTAAAAGATTCATTAAGTTTTCCTTCTTGCCTTTTGCATTTTCCTTTTTCGACTTTGCTGTTTTTCCATTTTCTTTCGCTTCGCTTCGCTTCTTTTCGGTTCGTTTTCGTTTTCGTTTACGCTTTCACTGGGCATCCCCGTGCGAGCAGCAGCTGGTCAAACCCCCAGCCCCCGCCCCCTCCCATGCCTCAGGACAGCTGGTCAGTTGTTGCGTATACGCCCCGTTTGAGCCGCGCGCAATTAAAGGCTCAAGTTCAGGGCGAAAACGAGCCAGGAATCTGCGTTTAAAGGAATGTGTTTTACACGTTGTTAACTTGACACTCGCCTTGAGCTGTTTCCCATCACCAGCAACAAAGTTGTTCAAACGACGTTTAATAAACGGATTTGACAATTATGTTTAAAAACCTATTTGGTAAATCGTAACAAAGTATAAAAAAAAGATACTTTAATAATATGTTAACTTATCAAAAATGTAAAATTTAAAAGTGTGTCGTAAAAAGCAACTTTAGTAAATATTAAAATTAAAAGATAAAATAACTTTTTTTTTTTTCTTAGCTTGTATATAAACTAATTAAAAGAAGTTTAAGTTTTATCTTAAAAAATAATATTTATTATTTAAGCAGGAATATCTTTGATTACTTTTGAAAATGCATTATAAATATTTGTGCCATCCAGTTTTATTATATCTTTTCCGCACTTATCAGAAAACTCGATAATAACAGAAGATTTTATTTATATTTTTTCCGCAGCTGCTGAGCAACTTTTTGTGCATCCTGTTTTGGGACATTCGGTTGCATTTGCATTTGAATTTGCGGCAGCTTCAATTTTTCTATTTTTATTTATTTTTGTTTTTTTTTTTATATGTATTTTTCGGGTATACACACGCCCAAGGATGCAAGGACTTTCTTGGGGGAATGTTTTTTTTTATTTTTATTTAAAAAACGCGCTGCGCTTTGTTTCTCAGTTTTTGTTGTTCGCTTTTATTTTAAAAGGGAGAGAGAGTGAGAGAGTGAGAGAGTGAGAAAGAGTGAGAAAGAGCGCAAGGCAAACAATAGGCAAAAGCGTATTTAAAACAAAAGAAAGTGCAAAACAATTCATGCGCCTGGCCGGAATCTGTGAATGCGACTGCAAATGTGAATGTGACTGTGAATGTGACTGTGAATGTGAATGTGACTGTGAATGTGAATATGAATATGACTCGCTGTGTGTGCACAAATGTGAATCCACATCCGAGCGTTGAGTACGAGAGTTGTTATTGTTGTTGCTGTTGTTGTTGTCTGGGCTTTTTTTTGGTTGGCCGGCCGACAGTTGGCTGCGACCGCCCGCTGGCCCCCGTGTCGAATAAAAAACGGACACGGATGCGACGGACTGCGGATGCACCTAGTGCGGAGACCCAGCTAAGGGACCAAAAGAAAGGGTATAGAGGAGGGATGGGGGGGGGGGGGGGCGGCTTTGGGGGCTGCAGTCGCCGCAGCGGAAGCAACTTGCTGCGCGCTGTTGTGGCTGATTATGCTGCCAGTGGCAGGAGCCGGTGGCGCAGTCGCCGGCTTTGACTCCAGCCGCGTCGCATGACACACACACGAACACACAGACACACATATGGCCGCTCACCCGCAGCGACAGTTGCCGCCGCCTCACAGTTGCAATTTATTTGGAGCTGCCTTCACAGATGTCCTGCAGGCTCCACACTGAACGAAACACGAGGCTTTTAATAAATATTAAAAATAATATTATAAATAATTATAAAATAAATATAAAAAAAAATTAAATAAAATTACAGTTAACATTTCTATAATTTTCCTTTTCTTTATAATTTTCTTAACAATTTTTTGATTAAGAGTTGCTCGCTCAATAAATATTAAAAATAATATTAAAATAAATATAAAAAAATTAAATAAAGTGACAAATAACTTCTACAAATTTCTTTTAATTTTTCTTTATAATTTTCTTAACAATTTATTGATTAAGAGTTGCTCGCTAACTAGTTGCAGATGTCCTGCAGGGTTCCACACTGAGCGAATATATTAAAATAAATAGAAATAAATAAAATAAAGTGACAAGTAACTTCTATAATTTTCTTTATCATTTTCTTAACAATTTATTGATTAAGATTTGCTCGCTAAGTTGTTGATTTTTTTCTGCGAGTGCAGTCGCAATTGCAAATGCATTTACAGTTCCTCAATCGGGCCCAAACCCTGTTCTAGTTTCGTCGCGCTTAAGAGCCGCTTAAGCCGCAGCTGGACAAAAGTTTGACATCCACATGACGACACAAGCGAATTGGTTTGGTTGGAGTTTGGGTTTGGGTTTGGGTTGCTGCTGTTATTTGTTATAACAATTGCCGGGGCCAGTTCGCTTGGCGGGGTTGGGGGACGCGAACAGAGGGGGAGGGGACGTTGCCATGACGCGCTTGGAACCGGAGCCGGATAACAATGGCAAACGGACGCGGCCACGGACGCGGACGCGGACGCGGTCGGTCGCTCATTTAATGGACACTGTTTGGTCGATAATCAAATTAAAAGCTGACAGGCAAAAGGACCTGCCAGGAGCAGGAGCAGGAGCAGCGGCAGGAGCAGCGGCAGGTTCCGCCGGGCTATCGATTCAACCAAGTCGAGGCCAGCTGCGTGGACCGCGCGTGCCGCTCGATTAGCTTTCAGTTTGACCACGAATACTTCGAATGCGATTCGTAGTCAAGCGAAACGGGACACGAAACACGGCGCAAGGGTTGCCAAAAAAAAAAGGACTAAAACAAGGCAGGTGAATGGTGAAAAGGAACGTAAACTCTTTTATAGATAAGCATAAAATAATTAGTACAAAAAAACACATTATAAATGTACAGTTTATAAACACTTTTCTTTTGACTAGTCTCTATTCAATTGACACTCAGAATTTTTGTTTCCTCCCGCTAGCCTAGCCTGGTCAGTTACCGTTAACTGCGCCCAACCACCACCCACAAGTTGATTGCATTTGGCAACGCGTCTTGTTCTCGGAAATTACTCATTAGCGGCTGATAAGAGCGACGTCGGCATGACGAAATCAAAATCTTGTAAATTCGGAGATCAAAAAGATTCCAACAACAGCACAAACAGAAACAGTCGAACAAAAAATATGTGAGAAGAAAATAATGAAATTGTAACAATTAATTATGTTTTGAGGGGGCAGCCGTAAAAAACCGACGCACCTGATGAGCTTGTCGCAGGGGCGGCGGGCCGAACGGGGGGCTGGGGGTGCCGAAGGGGTTGCGTCTAACAACAGCAATTTTGGGCACAACAGCTATCGATAACGGGAAGTCGCTTTTAGTTCTTTTTTTCTTTTTTTGGTTTTTGTCAATTGTATTTTTTGGGGTCCACGGCAAATTAGTCGGCCGAGCTCTTATCGAACACTCTGTTTTTTTTTTTACTGTGAATACTTTGTGGGCCCCCGCTACCCAAATAAACAGCCTCGCGACCCGTTGCCGTTTCTTTTGATTTGTAACACAAATAAACCAAAAAAAAAAAAAAAACAACAGAAAAAAACATATCATAACAACAACAACAACAACAACAACGACAAAAACGAGGAGAACAACGACAACAATAACAAGGCAAACAACTTTGCGAGCAATTAAAACTGTTTGAAGACATCAACGCGGTCAGGTGGGGGTGGGGGTGGTGTTAGGGGGAGGGACAGGTGCAGCGGCAGGCTCTGATAAATGGCCAGCAACGTGGAACGTGGCAAGTGCGTCATTGGGCAGTTCAGGGCTGGACGCCGACAATATCTAGATAAGAGCAGATAACAATGCTTTGGGAGTGTTCAAGAGCGCGGAAAATAAAGAATCTCTGCCAAAACTAACAGCCAGTCATATTTTATGAGCACCCCGATACGGAAATGCCCAAATCCCTGAGTATGTGTGTGTGTGTGGAGTTTATGGTTATACGGCTTTGATTTCGCTTTGAACTAGCCGTGGCCAGATACAAATACACTCGCCAAAAAAATGTATTTGTCATGTTAATTGCAAGTGATGTTGTTGTTGTTGACCCGCCGCAAAAAAAAAAAAAAAAAAAAAAAACAGAAAAGAAAATACTAATAATAACAATAATAATAATAAGCAATAAACCAACTAAATTGCGGCCATCGTCGCGCCTTTTACAACCGCCAACGCAACAACAACAACAACAGCGAAATATATAGCGCAAAAAAATCTGAAAAATCATTGCAAACACACCCAAACGGACGGGCTCTGATTTCCGAGAGTTGCGATATCGTCGCGATAACCAAAGCAATTCCCCACAACCAGATACAAAATGCAAAAAAAAACAAAAACAACAACAAAATAATACCAAAAATTGGAAAGAGCAAAAAGCTCAACAAAAGTCAGAAAATTTACTGGGCTATGACATATATACATATGTATATGTACATATATATAGTACTATATGGCGTAGAGCCCATTTTGGCCTATGTGAAAAGCAGCTTGAAGAAGGGCAGTTTTTTTAAGTCTCAATAAGCTATATTTGAAACGACATTTTTTTCGAATTTATAAATATATAACTTTCTTCAAGTATTTAGTAAAAAACAAAACAAAAAAAACTCTTCTGCATATTTTCTTAATTAAAGCAAATATTTTCTTAAATGAAGTATTTATAGCATATGTTAAAAAATAAAAAAGCACACTTTTATAAGTAACGTTAATCTGATTTAAAAAAAATATCGTTTAACGAGCTTTTAAGCTTATTTGTTCTTTGAGTTTTATACAAGAAACTTTAACATTCAACTCTTAATAAAATAATATAAAAAACAAGGCATATATGTTATTATAAGCAAATTTTTAAATTTATAAAAAAAGTAAAACTACCACAGATATTATAAAAAAATGATAAGCTAATTTTTGTTTAAATTTTTTAAAATTATCTAAAGCTGATTAATATACCTCAAAAGCAATTTGAGTTAATCCTGACTAATACTATATAATGTAGAATAGCTAAAAAATCTTTTTTAATTCGAAAAACTATCGTAAACAAATAACAAAAGTTTTTAAATCAAATTCACTTGCTTGGCCCACAGGTGTCACATATTTAAAGACGATTTTTCTTTACCTTTCCAAGCCCACAAAGCACTTGAAGCAAATAAATGGTATTCATGTTTTTTATAGCTTTTGTTACTCACCTTGTGCAATTCGAACCGCGGGCATTTTAATTCTCATTTTTGTTACAATTTCCAAAGGTGTTTCAAAACTTTTCGAGCGCCCGCCTGAGCGAGGCAACTCCTAGAACTCCAATTTCTGCTCCTGCTTAATCTGCGTCTGTTCCTTTGAGCTGTTGCCCAACACTGCTTTAAAATGTTTTCGCCTTTTTTTTTATATATTTTCGTATTTTTGATTTATTTTTGTATTATTGCACTTGGTTTTTTTTTGTTGTTGTTTATATTTGTTGTTAGTGCAGTTTTGAGTGTATTCAAATAAAATGCACAGAATCTTTGATTTTTTTATTAAATTTTCTTTTATTTATTTATCTCTCCGTTATCTTTTTCTATGGCATATTTCACATGGGTCCCACACGGCGGCCACTCGCCAGCTTCAGTTTTATTTTTAATTTTCTTGTCGTTGTTGTTGTCATTTTGCCCACCTTATGTTAAAGATTTTGAATATTATTATTTTAATTATGAATTATGATATTTATATCTTGTTTTAATTTTTTTTTTTGAGCAAACAAACAAAACAGAAAAAAAAACAAACAAATTCGCACTGGAAAAACACTTTTGGTGACTGCTTCCTCTTTTACTACTGCTTCCCCTTTCGACTTCTGCTTCGTATAGGAACCGTATGCACTGTAGTTGTTGCTGTTGTTGTTGTTTCAATTCTTATTTGCCTATTCTACGCTGCAATTTGTAGCTGTTGTTTTTGTTGCTGTCAGTTTGGCAGCCGACAAAATTGTTTTTGCGCGTTCCTTTTGGCCACATTATTTGTCGGTTTTTGTTTTGCTAGACATTTTTATTAACGCATTTCTTGCTGTTTCTTGCTTCGCGTTCTTGTTAGCGGCGCACTCCAATTGGCAGCAAATTGACATCCAATTGGAATCGTACATTTGTTTTTGTTTCTCTTGTTTAACACAAAACACTTGAAAAAAATTGCACTTTCTACGTGTTGTGTGGTGTGTTTTCGTCCATGTGTTGTTGTTGTTGTTATTTTTATTGTTGTTACGTTTGTGGGTATGTTGACCGGGTGTTGGCGGACGGGCGAAAGGCGACAGAGGCGGAAAGATGCGCAACCAAATAAAAAAGAATTTAGTCGATTTGGAAGCAGATATATTCAAGCACGCGTCATTATTTGCCGTTGTCCCCTGGCTAACTGTTATTGTTGCAGCTGCGTTTGCCGCTTGGCGTTTGCGTTTGCGTTTACGTTAGGCGTTTGCGTTTGGCGTTTACTGATGCTGCTGCTGCGTGCACCGCGACGGCGGTGGCAGCCTCGTCAGAAATGTGTGGTGCTAACGGTAACGGCGGAAGTACGCGACTACTGCGAGGCGTCGAGCGGCGAGCGCGTCTTCGCTGGCTCTGCTGCGGCTGCGGCTGTCGCTCTGTTGTCGTCGTCGTCGTCGTCGTCGTTGTCCAACCAACAAAGCGCCGTGACGACACCAACACACACTCCAACACCAACACCAACACCGACACCGACACGAGGGCAGCGAGTGAATGGGCAACGGGCGGCAGTGCGAGAGAACTTCTGCTTCGTCTTCGTCGTGGTCGTGTCGGCAAAAACGAAACGAACGAAAGCTTGACGAGTGGACGAACAGTGCGTGAGAGAGCGCACGCTTCTTAGTATATGTTTGCGTGTCTGTGAGTGAGCGAGCGAGCGTACGATATGAGAGGCAGTGCCAGTGGCCGCGACTGAGCCAGTGGCAGTGGCAGAGGCAGAGCAGCGACAGAGGCCAAGCTTATGGGAGAGCCTAGAGAAGCCAAAGCCAAAGCCAGAGACAGAGACAGAGCAGCGACGAGAGCATGTCCGAACGCGACTATGTCCTGCGAGCGACTGTGGACGCACACGTTCAGATAATTCAATTTTATTTTAGGGTTTTGCACTTTAATGCCAATCTGAAAATTTGATTTTGGCTAAGCGACGCGAACGTGAACGCGAACGCCAACGCTGACGCTGACGTCGACGTCAACGCCAAAGCTACAGCCCTTTTGCAGTGAGGTGGTGACGGTGGTGGTGGTGGTGGTGGGTTGTTGTTATTGTTATTGTGCTTGCTGTTTATTGTTGTTGTTGTTGTTGTTATTGTTGTTATTGTTGGTGGTGGTGGTGGGTTGGTGGGTTGGTGGGCTGCTGCTGGCGTCGCTGCCGCTGTCGCTGCGCTTGTTTATTTGGTTTGCTGGCACTCGTTGGTCCGTTGGCCGCATATGTGTGCGTATGTGGGGGTGGACACACTCACACACACGAGCGCACACACACGGCCGCGACGGCGAGAGCGAACCAGTCGAGTGCGAGCGAGCGAGCAACAGTCGAACCGAAGCGAGCAAGCGCCAAGCTCGCGCCAGTTGAAACAAATGAAAATAGCCAAGTTCGATGTGGCGACTGTTTCATGCGAGGCTGCACACGACGACGACGCCGCTGCTGGCAGCGACGCGCGCGCCCAAGTTTACCGCTGATAACGGTTCACACATGTGCGAGGCGTGCAAAGGATGGCAAACCGTAAAGTGGGAGGAGGCAGCTGATGTTGCTGCCACAGTGTCTATTGTCCATTGTCCATTGTCCCTTGTCCCTTGTCCGTTATTCGCACGCAGCCGGCGCTCGCCTGAGAATGAAGGCAACAACAAAAACGACGTACACAATGCGCGCGCAACTTAAAGCGTTGACTGCGCGACATTTGCCGCGCAAAACCAAAGCGACAGAAACAAAAGCACAAAGCAGAATAAGAACAACAGCAACAACTGTTTTATGCATATGCGATTCGAAGACAAATTGATTCAGAGTTCGTTGCTGCAATTACCCAAATGCAAATCCAAAACAAATAACCCAAACAGCACTAGAAACACATTTTTGCTTAGTTGCGTTTGTCGGCGGCATTCGCCGTTACGTCTTTTCGCGCGCGCGATTCGCGTCGACCGTCTGAGCTTGACAGGAACTTGTGGCACGTCCTCACAACGCGGCTGCTCGTGTGCATCTAATAAACTAAACTTAGTTTATGCCCATCTTCCATTCAACAAGAGGCCACTGGCGCTGTCGCCGCAGCCGCTGCTGCTGCTGCTGCCGCTGTTGCTGTTGCTGTTGCTGTTGCTGTTACTGCTGCTGCCGAGTGGCAACCAACCAAACCACTCGCAACGCCGACGTCGCTGCCAGCGCCAACTGGCGGCCAGCAGTGGCCGCCTGGCCGCTCTGCAGGCCCCAACGCCAGCCGCTAGCTGTCAGTCGGCGTTCGAGCAGCGGCCGTCGCTGGCGCTTTCGCTGCCGAAGCTGTAGCCGAAGCTGTCGCCGTAGCCGAAGCCGAAGCCGAACAGCGAGTTGCCATTTGGCGTAGTTGGTGAATGGGTCCCTGGGCTGAAGTTCAGCTGGTTGTGGGTGTTATTGAGTGCCCAATGGCTTCGAATCGCTTGAAATGGGTATGCGGCATATCAAATGAATCATGGCTTGAACTCATGAAATCAAATTTGATTTTAATAAATAAATGAGCTTTGATTTTAATTAAAAAACAATCATATTCAATACACTGCAACTCAAACATGTCTATACATTCATGTATATGATGACCACAGGTGATGTATTCATGAGTGATTTTCATTCATATTTATATTTATAACGGTATTTATATAGTGTGTTTATTTTAACTGTATGCACATAAGAAAATGCTAAAACATACAAATGAACACATTGATGTTTATTCACAGGTGTATTCATGAGTGTTTTCATAATTGTAACAATCAGTATATTCGGAAGTAGTTCACTAGATAATTGGAGTATATTCGTGTATATTCACTGGTGTATTCATGAGTGTATTCATAAGGGTAGCTAGCAGCCTTTTCGGATATATTTCACTAGGTTATTGAAGTTTATTCGTGTATATTCACAGGTGTATTCATGAGTGTATTCATGAGTGCATTCAAGAGTATATTTGGAACATATTGTATAGCTTTTGCTTAATAGAATACCTATAAAAATATTGTTTATAAATTTAGTTATGAGTGTATTCATGTTTGAACACAGGTGTACATAAAGCTGATTCATTTGAATATATTATGGTTTATGCTTATGCATGAGTGTATTCACAAATTTGTACTCGCGAGCTTAATTTTAAAGGCATTTTTCGTATGTTTTAAGCTAACATATTAAATTGTAGGTGTGTTGCAAGCATTCTTGTTGCCCCTTGTGTGTATGTGTGTGTTGTGTGTGTGTGTGCTAAGGTGCGTACTAACTGCAATTGGAGTCTGCTCGTACTTATTTTTTAATGCTCGCCCACCGCGGTCAACACCGGCTAATGCACATTAATCACTGCAGCAGCGGCGTCGCCGTCACCGTAAGCGTCAGCGTCAGCGTCGACGCCAACGTCGGCATCGCTTCGGTGGGTGGGCGCTTGTTCGGGTGGCCGTCTAGCGTTGGCTGGTGCCAGGCTCGTGCAGCATGTTGCAAGTTGCAAGTTGCGAGGCGGACGGCAACTGGACGCGCGCTGTTCGAACCGCAGGCAGCTCGCGAAGCTGCTGTCGCCGACTGCGCTGCCCCAGCACTGCAGCCATTAACGTCAGCGGCGTGATATGCGAAGCACTCACACATGCTTGACTGGGTGCGAGTGTGTGTGTGTGTGAGTGTGAGTGTGTGGCCCAAAAGTGAATACGAATTGTTTTTATTGCAAAGGTTTGCGTTATTGTTAATTGTGCTGCGCGCTTTGAGCCACATATGCGATTGCGGGTGCAAGCGAGCCAGCTAGAGATCATTAGCGCCACACACGAGCGTGTGTGTGAGTGTCCACTGAGACACACGAATACGAATGCGAATGCGAATGTTAATGTGAATGTGAATGTGAATGTGAATGTAAATGTGAGTGCGTGCGTTTGAATTACATACATGCATGCATACATACATACATACATAGATATGTATTTATATATGTATGCATGACACTTGCACGCCTGCTGTGCTGATAACCTCAAGCTTAACCCATTGTTTGGCACACTCACACACACACACGCACCCCCCACCATGTGTGTCCACAGCTTTAGTCTCTTGGCTATAGCATATGTATCGGCGCCTTTGCTTATGTGCACACACTCACACACACGTACACACACGCACACACACACACTCATCACACATGGTTCGCACTGAGACGAGCGTCGCACACGCGCCGTTCGCCCCATCGATTGGCCATCGTGGCGCTCTCGCGAGTAGCTGCCACCCCCCACCCGCCCCACCCGGGCGCCCCAGCAAGCTGACGTTAGGCGCGCTCTCGCGCACAGGTAGCCGCTGAGAGCGAGTGAGAGAATCCGCATATCGCTGCTGATGCTGTTGATGCTGCTGCTGCCGCAGCGAAAGCTACCCTTAAAACGCACTCAACAGAGAGAGAAAGAGGGAGAGCGAGGGAGAGGGAGAGGGAGAGCGCGAGAGAGCGTCGCCAGCTGCGGATGGGGTTATGTGGTGCAGGCGAGCTTTAGCATCCGCGCTGCGCTTATCAGTCGCCGCAGCAGCGCCGACAACGCCGGCAGACCAAACGCTCGCCGCAGCGGGTCAATTAATGAACTGACAAAAAGTTGATTTACATTTAACAATTATTTAAATTGAAAGCAACATTAATGCATGCAAAAGAAATGTGTGCTAAATTCAGAAATCCCTTTTTTTTAAGTTAAGTTTAAAGCTCGAACTTGTCTCGCTTTCAGGTTGGCTTTTTGAACATGGGCTTAAACATCAATAAATATTGGTTTTGGTTTCAAAAAATTGGTGTTTAGTTTTTTTGGCAAATAGTTTGGTTCATGCTTAGATAAATGCAAGTTTAATGCTTGAACCGTTTCGGCCAAAAACAAGCTGCCAGCTAACCGTTATATTTATGTTATCTATAAATATAATTTCATTTATTCAAATATAAAGTTCTTAATATAAAATTAATAACCATTCATAAACTACCATAACTTTGATGACCGAATCAAATATGGCTACAATTTGACTGGGCTAAATCAACATTTATCTTACATTATATTTAAACAAAATTATTGGTTTATATTTTTAAATGGAAATTCCAGAAACCTAGTTTTAAACTTCCATAAGCTTTAATTGATAATATTGATAAGACATCTAATTTTTCAAAATTTTTTTTGAGCTTCACTTCAAGTTGTCATTCGAATCTGGAAACACAATTTCCAAATAAATTATTTACCTTATTATTAAATATAAAAATATATAAATATATCACAATTTCCATTACATTATTTACCTTATTTTTAAATATAGTTCATGTTCTACAGTATACTTATATTAATTAATAAATGTTAATTTATTCTCACATAATATAGACGAAACTTAAACGACTTTAATGAAAAATAATTTTTTGGTTCTTGGTAGAGCTTTTAAATAAAGTCTGCATATTATAGTATATAAAATTAGTTTATATGTTCATCAGTCTTTGACTGCTGTTTGGTTAAATATACATAGATGACATCTTTTAAATATATTGCCATATCGACTATGTAAATAATACTTTTCCATTTCAAATGTTGTTTTTGCTTTTGAATACTTTTTTCTTGATTTTTTTTAGGGCTCGTCCAAAAGGTTGACAATTGTGGGTGTGCAGTGGTGCGGTGGTGCGGTGGTGCAGCGCTGTTTTGAGGTATGCAGCAACAGTTGCCAGATTGTGTTTTGGTTTTGCTTTTGTTTTGATTTCTCAAGATTCGGAATGCGGTAACATCAAACGCAGCTAAGAAAAAAAGGAGCACTCGTAATTACCCTTCGCAGCGGCGTTTCAATAAGTAAATAATAATAAGCTGGGGGAGGCTACGAATCCACAAAATACATAAATGCCCATACATATTTGTTTGTGTGTATATACACTCAGCGAAAATAAAAACGAGTTGAGTTTTGCAGATAACTTGAACAATTGAAAAATCTCTTTTTTTATTTTTTTTTTTGGAAAGAAAATTAAACTTTTTTAATTATCTTCCATTTAAATTAATATTTTTTTGATTTGAATAAAATAAAGTTTAAAATTTCTTAGGATTTTCTCCGAGTGCTTGCATATATATGTTTTTATATATCGCTTAATATATGCACATCGTCGGCGAGATGTGAGAATTTTGAAAAGCCGCGCACGAGACTTAAAAAAACAACAACAACAGCAACAGCAACAACAACTGCATCGAAAATTACTGAATTGCCGACAATTACCACAGCCAAGAGGTGTTGCTGGCTAATGGAAGGGCAGGAGAAGGAGTAGGGTAAGGGGAGGGGACGAGGGCGGGGGGAGGTCTGTGCTAAGCTGTGTGACATATGCTGTTGCTGCTTGAGTTTTGAGTGCACCGCTTGCAACTGCAACTGCAACTGCAACTGCAACTGGGCTTTGCCGCCGTCATCATTATGCAATCCTGGGGCGAATGTCCAGCATTAGAAGTGTCGACAAATTGGCCAACGATCTGGCTGGCTGTCGATCTGGCCAACGGGCAGCTGCTGCATAGCATTAAGGCCTGCGTGCTGACAGTGCTGCTCAGTCTTAGCCTTTTAGCTATCGAATTTAGCTGCTTTGCAGCCTAACCAATTGTGTAAGACAGCTTTAATAAAAGGCTTTGTTTACTTGTATTTTTAATTGTAGTTATGTAAATAAATTAAAAAAACTGTAATCAGTTTTAAAAAGTTCTATTTATAGTTTATATACACAGCTGGTCTTATTTACATCATAATTTGTTTAGTATTTTTTTTTACTGATTATTAAAAGAAACTGTTTATTCCAAAACTTCAATACTTCAATACTTAAAATTCGAATAAATTTAAAAATAAATTTAAAAATAAATGTATATGATTTGTGAATGTTGTCTTTGTCTTAATAGAAATATAATATTTTCTATACATCCATCTAAATATTCTTGAAGTTATTTTAAATCTATCTGAAACTGGGCAAAGACAATTCTCTTGACCACTGAAAATAAATTTTGTCGAATTGGCTAACTAACTAATTAAATTTAGCTCTGATTGAAAAGTTGAGGTTTAAATAATATTCTTATTATTATTATTCTTTTTTTTTAATTTTTATTTGCTATCTGTCCAATTTTTACTGAGCAGATCTAAATCCATATATTTGCACATTCATATTTGGGTAACTTATTAATTATTTTATATGGTTGGTCCAGTAAGTGAATTGTCTAAAAATATGTTATAAATAAATGTTTAAAAAAAAATAGTCTTCATAACATTTAGCTGTCATTGAAATGGTAATTTAAATATTTTGATATTATTATTATTTTTATTAATATTTATTTGTTATCTGTTTAGTGAGCACAATCTATATATTTACATATAATTAATTAATTATTTCATATGGTTTGTCCAATACGTGAGTTGTCTATAAATATCCTAGCTAAAAATATGTTATAAGTAAATTTAAAAAATTTTGCTTAAAAGTGTCTTCAATTCAAATAGTTTGTCATTTATTTTATTATTTATTTATATTTATAAATATTCTATATATATAAATATTTCTAATAACATCATCTTAAACTTCAACTTAACTCTAAAGAGATTTTTTTTTTTTTTGGCTTATCTTAAGTTGGCAGCACTGCCGTTGAGTGCGTCCGTCCATTTGTCCGTCCGTCCGTCGGTCCGTTTGGCTGACTGGTCATGATTGCTGTTTAAGTGGCGGCCGCTCAATCGCTGCCAATTTGCAATTGGCCAAAGGGCTGCACAAGCTGGCCATTATCACGGCTACCGTTGGCCAAGCAGCTGAGCTGAACTGAGCTGAGCTGAACTGAGCTGAGTTTAGTTGGGACAGCAGCAGCATCTGTGGCAAGTTTCGGTGGCAGGTTTTGGTGCCAGGCGTCGCCACGGCGTTGCTGGCTATTAATTGTCGCGTGAACAGCATTGTTGGATCGATTGCGGGTCACAGTTTCGATAGCACCGCCGTGTGTCGCAACCCACTGGGCGACCCACTGGGCGGCTAACCGACAAGCGGACCAAACTGGCGGTGGCACCAATTCAAGTGCGCTCAATGCCAACCGCTGGCCGTTGATCGATTAAACGAGCGCCGCCCACACAGTCGCAAGGATCCAATCCATTCCATTCCATATCGTTCCAGCCCGTTCCATTCCATTTCGTTCCGCTCGTTGACAAATTGTTGATTGACGCAATCCGTTGGCCAGGGCCGCGTAGCCATGGAATCTGAACGTGCCCCGCTTGTGGTTAGCCCCTTGGTGGCAATGGTGGTGCTGGTAGTGGTAGTGGTGGTGCTCTTAGGGGCCGGCTGCTTCTTGTTGTTTCCGCGGGCTAAACAAAGTTTATCGATTTAACAAAATTCATTGGGCCCACGAGCTGCAAGTGCCACATTTGGCTCCTGGGACGGCCTGCGACGTCGACGGCGACCGGGCCGAAGGACTCTGGCTGGGGCTTTGTTTAGATGACCCAACAAACAAACTGAAAGCTCGGCCCGTTGCCGGCCGGGCACCACCCAAGTGATCGATTATACATTCGATGGCCATGAAGGCTAACAACAAACAGCTTTGTCCTCAATGCCCTTTTCGCGGGCCCATTTAAACTAAATACAAATATTCCTCCCTGATAATATGCCAACATTCCAAACGGTTAACCCAAATCTTCATTTCAAGTATGTAGATAAAATAGATACAAAATGAGAACAACTCAAATTGAAGTCCTGACTTTAAATCTTTTCCATTTTTTAACATGAGTTCGATTCCCATTATCAGTTCCTTTAAAGTAACTAAGTGCAGACATGTGTCTCTGCCTGATCAGCAGCCAGGTCCTTACCCCCTTTGAGTATGCACCGCAAATCCTTAATTAAATTCTCAAATATTACAAGTGCCTTGTCCGTTGCACTTGACGTCTCAAGTGCTCCTTGATTGCATTTAAGTGTGTCCTGTCGGTAATCCTAAACCCCGAAGAGTTTTGTTTTTACATTTCTGCGGTTGGACAGCTCTTCAAAGTGCTTAAGAAAATGTTCGATTATTAATTTTGATATCGTAGAATTTGTGATCATTTAGATCAGAGCCTTAACTAAGACTCAAAGTTTCTTTTCTTTTTACTATTTTATTTAGTAAAAGATGAATTCACATTTTAAACTCAAATGCGGTTTCTCAAGTGCCACACACAACTCCCAGGCATCTGTGTGTGTGTGTGTGTGTGCGTGTGTGTTTGTGTGTTTGTCTCTTGCTGTGAAATTGTCCCCTTCTGCATTAACATGATGCGACATTGTCCAAGTGACAATATCGAGTGGGAAACAGTAGCATTTGCCATTAAACAAAACCAGTGACAACATCTTTTTGGTAAATGAGAAAATAAAATAAATATTTTTGAATTAATGGAATCTCAAGTGTGTGTACAACAACAACAGCTAGAAGAAGAGGAAGAGAAAGAGGGTCGACTGATCGATGGAGGCAACGCGACCAACTCGAAAGGGAATTTTCTGTCCAGAGGCAGCGTCTTCATCTCGCGGGCCAACGACAATGTCAAAGTCGCCAACAGACAACAGTGCTCTGGTCGAGCATGCACGACGCGACGATACCCTGGTTGAATGCGCACATCAATAAAGTGGGAAAAGCCAAAAATTATAAATATTTTAATACTTTATCTTTGCTCAACAAGAGCTTTAACATGATATCAAGGTAATGGATACCTTATATGAACAGTTCGGTAATTACTTTAAAAACACTTCCAGTTTAAGAAATTTTGAACATTATATATTTTTAGAAAAAACTAGAATTTGGATTTATTCTTCTTTTAAAAAAAATTCCATTAAATGTTGCTCTAAAAATAGCAGTAATTATTTATTTATTTATTTATTGATTAATTATAATCTTTATTTGACTTATTCTACATATTTATTAAGGCTTTATATTTTTAAATGTAAATCATTATTAGGGCTCCAAAATTGCCTTAGCTTAATGTAATATTAAATTCAGTCATAGCTTTTTAAAAAGTCTAAAATGTATTTATTAAACCAAAAAAAAAAATAATTTGGTCTTCTTTTTCTTTTAAAAAAAAATAACATTAAATAATGCTCTTAAAAAATAGCAGTAATTATTTGTTTTATTTATTAATTAATTATAATCTTTATTTAACATGTTCTACTTATTTCATAGGGCTTTAAGGTTCAATATTTTTTAGGGCTCCAAAATTGCCTTTAGTTTAAATTAGTTTTCTGTGATATCATGCCCTGTTTCCAAATGGATGCAGGGTAGGGCGAGCCAGCCCCACGGCCAGTGGCAGCGACGGCGACGGCGACTGCGACTGCGACTGCGACGCCGACTGCGACTGGGACTGTGGCAGTGTCAGGCGTCCGTTCCAGTGGCTGGCGTCGGCTCATGGACAAACATATGGCCGACATATGTGCGCCCGGCCGACTCTGCGGCGGGCAACAGCGGTCCGGACAGCGGACCGGGACGCGGGCGTGTTGTTATTTTTAAGCATCGCTGGGGCAGAGGGCGCGCCCCAGAACACAGATCGCTTGACAGTGCCAACGGATTCGGATTCGGATTCTGGTTCGGAATTGGAATCGGAATCGGATTCGTCTTCGAACGGGGATTCGGTTGCAGACGCGCTGAGAGAAGCCACATTTGACCAGGCGACGGCAACGGCGACAAATGCCAAGCGAGGGAATGCCCCTGCTACCCAGATCCCGTGCCCCCCGTGCCCCCACCCCCTTTGCCACAAGCCCCGTTGCTGCAACATGGCGGGGGGTGAACTTGAAAATTTCAACATTAAGTGCGAGATATTTATATATTTCCACTAGTTTAGTCTTCTTTTTTTTTATGGTCGCCACACAGAATTCAACAGAAGCGAGAAAAGTACAGTTGAGAGGCGACTCCTGAGTTTATAGAAGTGCTTGGCAGAAGAGATATTCAAGAGATCGTATATAGTATATAAACATATGTTTAGATAGATAGTCTAGCTAATCCTAACAATAGTTACATATTTAAGATAATATGAACTACTAAACGAGGCACTTTTAAATATATCTAAATCTAAATCTAGTATAATTCTTTAAAAACATTTATAAAATGTTTATATGTAAAGCTGATTTGTTTACTATTAGCAGGAAAAATTGAAGCTTAAACTTATTTTGAGATAATTTTAAAATAGTTAATCTTTAAAGAAACCATAAAGTTAATGTTTATACCTAAAGCTGACTTGTTTATATTATGAATCATCTTAATGTAGCACAACATTTAAAGCTTTCTTTTTTGTTAATTTTTACTACTTAATATGGTCTTTAATTAACTGCAAAAATATTAAATATATTTCTAATCTTTAACTCAACTCTTAGGTTATAAGTAAAATTCATTTAAAATATATTTTTATATCTAAAGCTGATTTGTTTATGAAATTTTAATTTTATTGTTGTTTTTGTGGTACAAAAATTGAGCTTGTCTAAAGTTACTTTTTACAAATTAAAATGGTTTTTTATTAACTGCGTATTCAAATTATTTGTAATATATAACTCAACTTTAATTACAAGTAAAATTCTTTTCAAAGAAAATTTTTAGCCGATTTCTTTGTTAAAATTTAATTATATGATCTTTTTGTAGTACAAAATTTGAGTTTGCTACTTTAGAGGGATTCTTATTAATTTTATTTTAATTATAATATATTAATAATATATAACTCAGCTTCAGTTACATGCATAATTCTTTTAAGAAACCAAATTTGTAAAATTTTTATGTCTAAAGCTGCTTTGTTTATTAAACTTTTATTATATGAACTTTTGTGACACAAAATGTGAATATTGACCTTATTTTCAGATAATTTAAAAGGTTTTTTATAATATATTTGTAATATATTTTATATGTGCTTATGTTTGGACATAATTCAAGTGGATCGCCATTTGACTTTTTGGCTGCTTCGATTGGTATTTAAAATTGTCAAGTGGCCTTTCTTTGTATGCATTGCATGTTAGAGGGAGAGAGAGAGGGAGAGAGAGTGGAGAGTGGAGAGGGGGCAGATGGTAAGACTGTGACTGTGACTGTGACTGCGCCAAAGTCACGATAGCTGCGACGCAACAACAACAAACGGTGACAGTCACAAAACCAACAACAACAACAACAAAAACAACAATAATAATAGAACGGTTAGGGGTTAGCTGGAGCTGCGCTGCGGGGAGGGGAGGGGAGCTTTTGGCTAAATACTCGTATATACGGCATTTGTGGGTTTATCTTAATTGCAATATCTCTGGATATCTTGCGATGGCAATCTGAGGTGCATCATAGTGCACAAACTGAACTTATCTGGCCAGGCATGCGATTTACTTATATCTGTGTGTGTGTATCTGTGTGTGTGTGTGCGAGTGTGTGTTTGTGTGAGTGCGGCTCTCCCAGGCGCATTGCGATCGAAACACAATCGAGGCGGAGTCGCAGTCGAAGACTTTGAGACAATTCGAGCATTGTCATGTGTGTGCTCTACAAGAAGAGAGAATATTACGGATCGGTTATAAAATGTAACTTAAACTTATATTTATACATATACAATATATATATATATAAATATAATTTCGGTAAACTCGTTTTTTGTACTTCAATGATATCGATTGCACTTATTTATTATTATTATTATTTTAACTTAACATATAAATAATATTATAAAATAGACTAAAATATTAACAGCAACACTTTTATGAGCTTCATTAGCAATTTTGTTTGTTTTTTATTTATATAAATATTTTTTTGCTATAGATTATTTATATAAGGACTTAAGTTAATCTATTCTAAGGCATATGAGTGTTTTTATTAAATTTAATACTATTTTGTTTGCAATTTTATTTATTATTATTTTAATAATTTCTCATACTTTACATATGTTTATTCAAAAATATAACATATAAATTTAGAGCTGGACTGAAAAGTTCAGTAGCAAATTTATTTGTTTTTCTGGTATATATTTTTCATATAAAAACTTTACTTTTCCTTTTTTTATTTTGTTTAGTATTTAATAATATAACAACTAGATAAAAATTATTTGTATTTTTTTTGGTTCATATTATTCAAATAAGAAGTTTACTTAGTCTTTTCTGTTCATTCAACTATAAATATATGTTTATATTAAAGAATTTATTAAATTCATTGTGTTTGAAACGCATTGTTATTATTTAATAATTTAACATATATAATATATTTAAAAAATTAGGATATATTCATAGAGCTGGACTATTTATAAATAATAATTTAATACATATTATATATTTAAAAATATAGGATATATTCATAGAGCTGGACTGAAAATGTTCATTAGCAAATTTGTTTGTGTTTTTTCTCTGTTATATATTATTATTAAAATAAGATCTTTAGTTAGTCTATTCCATGGCATATGAATGTTTATGGAAAAGAATTTATTATTTTATTAGTGATGTGTATTTATTATTGCTATATTTAAATAATTTAACATATATTATATATGTAAAAATATATCATATACAGCTGGACTGGAAAAGCTCAATAGCAAATTTGTTTGTTTTTTTTTTCTCTATTAAATATTATTCATATAAGAACTTTAGTGAGTTTTTTTAAGGCAATTGAATGTTTGTATAAAATGAGTTATTATTTAATTTTTGTTTTTGCAACGCAGGGCATTTAAAATTCAGCTTGAGTTTTCTCCCATCTAGCTTATATTGTTAATAAAAAAATGTGTTGGGAGTCTCTTTGTTTGTGTTGTCTGCTCTTTAGCTGAGGCTGCCCACGCAGTCTGCCTATGAGTCGAAAGACTCGCCCGGCCAGAGCTGAGCATAATGAATGAATTGCTGACTGACTGACTGACTGAGTGACTGACTGAGTGACTGAATGTTTGGCTGGCTAAATGACAAATGGGACTGGCAAAAATGTTGTTAAGGTGGCGCATGACACCAAAAAAAATAAAAATAGAAAAGCAACAACAACAACAACATTGAATACAAACAACAATTACTACTGCAGGCCAGCATTTAGTCAAGCCCAAGCTGGCTGCTGTTGGCCAGGCCCACAAAAGGAGGGCTGGCCAGATCTCTGAGCATCGCTAAACGGCCCAATCTGTCCACAGACCCCAAAAAGATCTGATTATCAACTGGAATGCTGTGCATAGAAATATTAATGGAATGAAGTTCAATTAAATTTTTGCAATCAAACGACATTTTTAATATGTGTATACATTTAATTTATAGTTGTTTATGCATTTTTAATTTAAGAGCTGAAATTAAAATCAATCTTTTGAGCGAAATATCTTTGGTCGCCATTTCCTGTGTGTGCGTTAGGTGGGCATTTAGTGGGTGAGGTAATTGCAATTGCGGCTACGAATAAGCCAAGAGTCCTCCATGGCTCGCACACGCACACGCAATCAGGCGAACGTGGAACGTGGCCGTGCCCCTTGGCCAGAGCTGGATGCTGAATGCTGAATGTTGAATGCCGAATGCTGTTTTGGGACAGATCGGACCTGGTGCTCCACATCAATGAATATCAAATGAGCTGAGGCGTACCTGCGATATGTCTTGCTCCCATTCGCGGCGATATCTGCGCTGGATCTGCGGCCCAAGCCGTGGCTCACGCACACGCGAGCGGATGAGAAATCAGAAATCAGCGCCCAGAAATCATTTTCGTTGGCCCCGCCAAGCTGCGAGTGCAGCTGAGCGTAGGCTGGGACAATTTTCTGCTTGTAAGTGATCGCACTTTGGCCACGTAGGAGCCAAGGGGGGAGGGGAGCAGCAACGGTATCAGCTTGGCTTTAAGTTTTTTTTTTTTATTTTTTTTTTTATTTTTTTTTTTGGGTGTGCGCGCGCCCATGCCCAAGTTGGGTGAATTGAGGGGCATGCCGGCCACGCCCCGCTTTTTGTGGTCATCAATGGCACCACAGGCAGAGGCAGAGGCAGAGGCAGAGGCAGAGGCAGAGGCGCAGGCACAGATGATGATGATCATATTGCTGTTGTTAGCGCTGGCAAGCCAAATCAAGACGAGACTGAGACAAGATTCAGTTCGGAATGGAATTGTTTGGTTTGTCATGGATCGGCGACGTCGAACCCATCATATGGCACCAATATGCGTGGACCTAGGGCGCAGTTCTCTCCCTCTCTTTCTTTCTCTCTGTGCTCTGAGCTCGTTTGTATGCATGCCCTGCAATGAATATGGGCTGGGGTATGATGTGTGGCAAGTGCAGCACGAAAATAATAATTGATTACAAGCTTAAATACATAACTATATCTTTACAAAAATATTTTTTTTATTTTTGGTATACTAACTCCCAGCACTACTTTATCTATACATAGCAATTATTAAATGAAATGTGTTTTAAATTAAATTTAATAACAAAAGGAAAAAGTCCAAATGTTAAAGGATTTTTTTTTTTTCATTTTTATAATGCATACAATTTAGACATCCAATAAGATATTTCTTGTTTGATTTGGAAAACTGAAAGGTTCCTGAAACAGTTTTGAAAATGCTACTATTAATATTATAAAAAAATTATATGGGTATAAAAAGGAAGGTGGAGTAGAAATCTTTGAGTTATCCAAAGAGATTTTGAAATATTTTATTAAGAAATATGTATTGGACCATTTTTGTATTCTGCAAACAGTTTTGTTTCTCCTGCATAAATTAACTTAATTGTATACTATTTTTTTCTTCATGGAATTCTATTCTATTCTAAGTTCTCTTTACTTGGTATCTGAAGGTCTATCAGTCTCTTTTGGCCTGTTAACGTCAGCGGCAAACAATAAATGTCAGACTTGAGTTGGCATTTGACGATCGCCGTCGCAGCTTTTGGCCGGTCAATTTTCAAGTGCAGACGACTCGCAAGAGTGTGTGTGTGTGTGTGTGTGTGTGTGTGCGAGTGTGTGTGTTTGTGTTTTAGCAGCTGCCTTTGCAATTTCTCGCTTGAACAGCGATGACAACGACGAGGTCAAAGTGCGCCAAATCGCATATAATTCGTACAGAAACTAAAAGTGAGCCCCGAAAGGAAGCTCCGACCAAAGAGGAAGCGAGAGGGAGAGAGTGAGTGAGTGAGAGAGAGAGAGAGTGAGTGAGTTGGCACTTTGCAGCAGCACACTGATTTGTAATTAGTCACGCCGCTGGCAGTGCCACATCATTAGGTAATGAATGCCCAATGGCCATTGCCCAACCGAGCGGAGCAGCTGGTCGGCTTCAGATCGCAGAACGCGAACGTCTTTTAACTGAAATGAACTGGGCTATCGATGGCTTGACTTGCCTGTGACAGCAGGCGAAGGTGTGCGTGTGTGTGTGTGTGTGTGTGACTGCGACTTACGGCCTCGACTCCATGGCTCATTATTTAAACGACGCTGGCGCGACTGTTAAAAGCCATCAATAAAAAAACAAACAAACAACAAAAAGTATGGGCTAGCCACAGTAAACCACAGTAAACCACCGCTGACCAGCGCCACAGGGCTTGGCAATTGCAACATGCAAATGTGAGTGGGTGGCCAGTTGCAGTTGTTGTTGTTGCTGTTGCTGTTGTTGGACGCTCCCCGACCAGTTGGGAGCTGGGAGCAGCACTTGGCCCCAGATCGATGCACAGATTTCTGGGTATGTGCCGATGTGCATCTCCGACAGCGGCTACCGCACTCCACCACCACGCCACACCACATCACACAATGCACCACAGACAACCAAATTGAGTTCTCTTCTCAATCAATTCACAAAAACATCTTAGTTAATGTTGTGGACATATGTATATTATATATGCATATGTGTATTAATATAAATAAATAATAAAATTTTTTTTTTGATTCTTAAAGAACCTTAATTATGATATTTTTTTAATATTTATTATATATATATTTTTTTTAAAATTGGCACTAATCGTTTTTCTTTGTTTTTGGCAGAATAAATGATTTTTTTTTTATTTCGCTGTCGAATTTTTAATAACCTTATAAAGCCTGTCTATATCTATTATGCCTATATTTTATACATTTTGTGTAAGTTTTGCACACATATTAATTCTTCGTATCATTCTTAAATGTATTTCTGTATAATTATTGATATACAATTCGATATTAAGCGATGGTAAAAATCAATGGCTTAATGAATAAATAATGAATGATCTCAATTGACTACAAATCGACTGCATAAACCTTAAGAAACTGCATTAGTTTAATTAAGTTAATTTTAAGTATTGAATGCCTTATTTTTGTTATTTTTATGAATAATGGATTTTTTTATTTTTGTTATTTATAGGATATAAATCCCATTTTATGTTTTTTTTTTAAAAAAATGATTTTTTTATTTTTGTTTTTTTTTTTTTAAACTTACTTAATGACTTCAAAAAACTAAATGACTACTAGAAAAATTAAATCTTTATTTTCTAAAAAAAAATACTATTGAATTTATCAAATTTTACAACAGTTTATAAGTTACTTACATTTTTTTTGTTATATATTACGATGTTGTCAGCAAGGCACCGATATTTGTAGCTATCTTTAAATAAAGCACCTTATGTTAAAAAAACACAATTTACAAAATATATTTTGCGTAAATCTTTTCTATATTTTTTGTATATCTTTTAAAGTCTGTATATCTTTTTTATGCCAACTTTATTATTTTAATTACATAGGTATAAGATATATTATATAGATAAGGATCATTTAATGTGACATAGCTTAAGCTTGTAATATTAATTAACTTCTTTTAGTGATCTGCCCTTATAAGTTTATATTTAATTTACACATTTGCTTTTCTCTAAGTCTCCCTTTCTACTCGGTTGAATGGAGACTTCTCCATTAGGTCTAATGGCCAGCTCGCAATTGGCATCAGCTCACGTGCCTCACAATTAAACTTTGCGGGAAATTGAGAAAAAAAAGCAGTGTGTCCTTAAAAGCCAATTTGTGGCAGAGCTTGCGGCTTGCGGGCAGAACAAAGCTGGTGTTTGTACCTTTAACGTTTCCTTATCCAGCGCCAGCTGCTGTTTATTGTTGTTGTTGAAAAATGCGTGCGATCCTTATCAGCAACTACACACGATGGCAAAAACCAAAAAAAAAAACAGAAAAAAAAAACAA
>SCDZ01000673.1:0-37868 GCA_004143845.1 Drosophila lacertosa | reverse complement strand
CCTCCCACATATATTCCACCTGCAACTCATGAAATTGCAATGAGTTTTACATCTTCTGCAACGCAGGCTAAACACGAAGCGACCTTTAATATGCAGGTGCCAACACGGACTATTGTTCAACAGCAATTGCCGCAGCCGCAACCGGGACCCGCTTTTTCCCATCAGCAGCCTGGCCACTTGCAAAAGAACCGTCCACTGACATTACCACAGCATCACTATCTCCCACCACCGGAAGTACAGCAGTATTTGTTTGATCGATATCCAGCAGATTTTCATAAACAATACGCTCAGCAACTCGTCCACTCGCAAGCACTTCCGTTGTTGCATGTACCACGGTTTAACCAACAAACTGTTGTACCACCCGCACTTAAAAGGCACCAGCAGCAACAACCGTTAGTGGTGCACGATTGTGGGCAAGGCCCCAACTTAGTTAGCAGCTCTGGGTACCATGTGTCAGCGGAATCTCCTGGTTCTTACAATGGTATTGCGCAAATTGTCCCAGTTGTTGGGCAGAATACACAGTTTCTTGATGATCTAAGTAACAGCTACGGCCCACCATCTTCAGTAAACAAAAACAACGTTGATCACTCTGGCTTTGCCTCGCAAAAGTCAGCCGTTGCGGCGCTTCCAGACGAAAAAATTCAGCAACAGCTACAAGGTCTGGGTGGATTGGATGTGATATCCGCACAAAAGTCGCAAAGGGCAGCTTATTAAACAATGCAGGTGGGGGTAGCAATCACGGCAGTGTTGCAACTCTTGGTGAACAAGGTGCGAATCATGAAGATATTCTGTCGCAAGGCCTCCTGCAGTCCATTCTAACTGCCATTGAGCAACCACCACCAACGCAGCTACTGCCACTGGATCATATGGCACAGAGTCGATCTGATGAACAATATAACGAAATTACTATGGAGCCGCTTGGAGAAAATGGGGCGCAGAAGGCAAAACACAAGCAAGATGAATCTCTTCGCTTTGTTCTGCGCATATTGCCTGATACAGGTGACAAGGAAAATAACCTGCTGCTAATGGCAGTAAGGTTGAGACTTTTGTAGCTGCCGAGGTAGCAGATAAGACTATGAATTACATCAAGTTAAATAAACTAGATAGCTATCGTTCCAAATTTAAAAGAATTTATGTGCAAATTTTTTGTTTATTTTTTATTTTTGCTTTAAAAAAGACAGATTAATAAAAAATAAAATTGTGCCATTTTAAGTACAATAAGATTGTACAATTTAAAGAACACTGCTTTTTTTTACAAATTTCATTTAACAAAAACTTATGCCCGAAAAGAAATAAAAAGATTTAAACTATTTGAGCTAAAACTATGACATCAAGTATTAAGAAGCAATGTGAAGCAATTTTTTGTTATTAAATTGTAATAGCAAAAAATTGCTTCTTAATACTTGATGCCATGGTTTTATTTATATTTATTATTATTACGATAATTCGAAATTGTAAGGGGATCGCATTTTTTACGATTTACACGAGGATTTATGGAGATTTCCATTAACAAGACGCCAAAAAGGAAAATTTAAGATGATGTTGAGATATGTAACTTTATCGGAAGTAAACAAATCAATATATGTACATTTTTGTGTACGTTTTAAATATTAAAGAAATATTAAAATGTATATTAAGTGCTTGGAAAAAAATCAGCAAACTGAGTAAGCGAAAGTAATGAGAAAAACACAAAATTCAGCATTTGTAGCTACATAAAGGCGGCATAACTGTCTATAAAACATAGCTGTCTACAAACAAACGAACTTTTTTAAGCGGACAGCCCCTTTTTACGAATTACTCAAATTTTTAAATTAGCGGGGACAAATTATCGGGAACAAAATATCGGGACTCGACTGTATTATTTATTGGGCTAACCAATAATATGAATTACGAAAGCATATCATTATGTATCTTAATACATCTCTATACATTGACTTAGGTGCAGTCCCACTGAAATTATTGGAGAACCCTCAATCAAATAACGCTTAACTACGCCACTAAAGTATATATATAAATAAACATTAAAGTCTAAGTTCTAAGACAATACTTCTGTTATTAATAAATTAATTATTAATAAATATATAAAAAGAAATGTTTTATGAAGCATACACATATGAAAGTATATTTCGATTCTCACTTGGCGTAATGCATATGTCGCGATCGAATTCGAATTGAGTGCAGACGTGCTTACGAACAATTTTTTAGTTATATACCTTGCGATACCAAAAGTGCAGTTATCATAACTGTCTACCGCACTCTGACTGGCCGCAATGGTCACGTGTAGAGTGGTTCCTCTAGCCAATCCCAAAAAAACCAAGCATACAGGTTCAATCCAGCAAGGAAAGCAGCAGCTAAGGAAGAAGCTCCGCACTTACAACACTGATCAACGATGACCACAAACTAAATAACAGTTCGTTGCCCTTATATCCACAGGTGATGATTAAGTTGAAGACGTGGATCTTCTAAGGACGGCATGGAAAACACCGTGATATCACACTTTTTAACCCCGGGATGAGAGGGCGTACAGGACTGTGGTAAAGGCCCATAACGTGCGGCAGGCAAGAATAAAATGCCCAAGTCAAGCTGCAGGGCTTCCGATGGCAAGGTTTTGGTACTACCATCTGGATCACTGAAGTGTAAAGTTTGGTGGTGGGCATCGCTCGTCCGAATGTTCGAAACAGCGTTCTGTGTGCACTGCCCCATTTAACGGATATGCTTTATATAACAAGGCCAAATCTTAGGCCACCCCAAAACCAGCATTACAAGCAGACAAAAGACGAATGGAAGCCATCATAGAAAAAAGGTAGAAAGAGTAGTTTAAACAGATGGCAAAGATGTCTGCCACCGTCGTGAGCAAGCTATGCAAATAAAACTTTACATTATTTTATGGAATGCGAACGGCCTAAAGTTGCTCATAAATATTTTTAATTCTTAATATTTACTTATCTATCTTAATTCAACCATATTTAGGTTACATACTTTGATTAACACATCCAGAGCAGGGGCCTCAAATGTTGCTCTCCGACCACAGAATTAGCACGGTACTGTTAAACTTCGCTTGAAAAATAAATGCCAGGCGAAGGAATTATTCACAAGAAATACGGGCTTTACCCAACACAAGTATCCAACATCAATCCAGATGTTTTTCTTAACTATCAAAATGACATCGGCAGTACAAATAAGGGCCTTACCCAGGAGATACATAATGCTTCTGCGATTGCGGCACCTCGGCACAAAGCTTAAACAAATTGCTACAACATCTTTGGAGGGATGCCCTTACTAGCTTTCTAGAAATAGTGACCTTGGGGACCCGCAACACAACCTCTGGCAGGTCACAAGCCGCATAAAAATTAGTTAAAAGAAAGATCCTACTTAGGACGCATGTGGAATATGCTGCCGTTTTGACATGCATAAGCGTAGGCGTTCGCTGATCTCCTGTACAACGCTTCTGGGCTCCTTAAAGCATGCTCCATTGATGATTGTGAAGCCGAGGTTCCTTGAGACCCCAAGTCGTAACTTCATGCCGATTGCCCCAGTATTCTTTGACACTAGAAAGGCTCTAGGATTTGATCGACTACCAGCAAGGGCTCTAAAACTGCTCTACTCAACCTGCACGCAGTTGCTGACAAACATTATAAACATTAAAAATATAAAATCAAACGCTAAAGCAATCGTTGTACCCAAGCCTACCGTCGATTGGTCTGCAGGCAGTACTTTGAAAAATACTCGAAGAGTACTTTTGCGTACAGAGCTGCAAGTATTGATCACCAGTTTGGCTTCAGGACTGCCGATGGTTTCCTGGAAAAATGTAACAAACTTGTGGAGCGCATTCTGGAAGCGCTTGGGGAAGGAAAGTATTGCTGTGAAGTCATGATTGATGTGAGGTGTCTGTTTCAGAAACTTAAATCTAGATTGCTGTCAACTGCTCACTTTACTCTCCACCAAGTCCTTCATCAGCCACAGGCAGTTCCATGTAAGATGCGCAGTCACAAAGTCCTCTAAAAAGCAATTGGAGCCGGAGTGCTACAAGGTAGCGTCTCTTCACGGCTGCTCCACACAAATACAAAGCCAACCAAATAAGCTGTCGATACTGCTTTTCTTACAACGGGGACACACAGTAGATCGCATCACTCACGATTCAGACTAAAACACCAACTAAAACTAAAAATTGGATGTGTTAAATAATAATTTTTGAAGCTCAACGTAATATTTATGATTTTCTTTTTGTTGAAAGGAGCAGACAGTCATAATAAATGATCAAAAAAGTAATGATTTCTTTTTATTTGATATAAATGAATGTTGCAAGTTATCGAAGAAAATTAATGAAGTTAAAAGAACTAACGGTCGAAAAACTAATATATCTAGCTTTTAAAGTTTCCAAGATCGCTGCGTTCATACAGTCGAACGTACGGGCGTTTCAATTCAGTCATCTCGTCGTCCCGATTAAGTATATATAGTGCCTCGCAGTATATTTCATGCAGATACACCATTAAATACAGTCCAATTGCGATAATTTATCCCCGTTAAATTAAAAGCTTAATAATTCGTTGAAACTACGGACCCCTTAAAATAAATTATTTAATCGGCAAAATTCCATACATTTTTGTGCGCTCGTTAATTCGTAGAATTTTTGCCAAGCACAGCATTTTTAACCTCTTATTAGTTGAAATTTTGTAACCTTTTATAATTTTTAATGCAATGCAATTTTATTAGTAAATTTAATTACCGTTAAGTCCTAAAAAAAACTTCTTTGAAGAGCTTAAATTCATATGTAATTACGGCGGATTCTGGGAAGATGCCAACAAGCGATTTCCCCATCACCCGTTTAAAAGCCGTTAGTCAGGTTATAAGCCATAATATTAAAATCGCACAAGTCGCCGTCGTGAACGTGTGTGTGAACGTCGGCTTTGCCAGCAACTCTTGTTCTATTACTACCTGACAGTTACTTTTCCGTAAGTCCCTAGTTCCGAACCAACGAGAGCCCTGAAGAGTATTCAATGTTTCGTCTATCAAGGTATCGTCTATCGAGGTATGTATGTGTCCTTTCGACACGCGAGCATTCCGTAGTCATAAAAGAAGAGAGCGAAAAGAGATGGACCAGTTGAAGGCATACAGGTGTGTGGACGTAAACTGATATTTAAATAATAAATAGTTGTAAAGTTGGTTCTAATCTTTTCGTATCAATATATTCGATTAATTTAATATTTAATAATTAAATTAAATAATGTAATAAAATATAATAATTAAAAAATCGCAATAGTCTCCTTAAAGTCGTATTATTTCGATTTCAAATTTTAATACCCTATATAGATTCTACAGTTACTGTGCCATACTCAGAATTAAAATCATAATTTGTACAGTAAATGTAAAATATACATATTTGAAGATGGCTGATATACCCTGTTTCTAGCCAAGACACAACCCGCACACTTCATTCAGCATCTGTACTTTTACTCAGCCACACACTATATAAAAAATTGCACATATGTAGAAATGTAAGAGATATATGGCATTGATTTAAATTATATTTGATCAAATTATATGTTACGGCAAATTTTGCCCACAACAATATAACAATGAGGCACTCCTCTGTTTACTTATCCATTAAATCCGTTTTTGGTTCAAAAACAAGGTATTATAACTTAATATGCACCTACTATTTGACCAGTTGCCAAAAAACAGTTATTTATATTTATATATATATGTATTATTATTATTATATGTATATATTTACACATTTGCTTAAGTTTTAAGTCGTTGTGTGTGTTTTGCTTTTCAAAATTGGTATTGTGGGTTTACTTTGCCTATATTACATATTTTCTATTTGAACCGTAACATTTGTTTGCTGTTTTTTAAACGTGAGCACTCAAAAGGCATTAATCAAACATGGCCATCGATGACGTTGGAACAACTTCCAGAAGGAGCTGAAAGAACAGGGTCACTTTATCTAAAATGATGTTGAAAAGAAATTGAATACAAAAAAAGTAAGTAATTACAAAATTGTGAAGTTAATTCTTAAATATACTCACTCATAAAGCGCGGAGTCATTCCCAACTTGACAAAGGGCACGTAAAATATTAAGCCAGCAAAGATGAATAGCAATGCATATAAATATTCTATGCGAGGGGTCTCAAATATAGGCGCTGCAACAAGATACACAGATACGACCAATACCACAACGGGAATAATAATTGGCACTTTATATGGCCGTGGATGGTTGGGTTTGGTATAGCGCATCACGATAAGTGCCAACATAGCACCGCCGTAGAATATCCATGCGGTGAAGCTGAAGAAATCAATAAGCGAATCAATTGTGCCATGCAGAACCATTGCTGAGGCAATTAGCGACTATAAAAAAAACATGGACTTTAAGATTCGAACTACTACTGAAGAAACAATTCCATGTGCTAGGAGGTCTAGCAAGAAATTGTTTAGAAACAAATGTTATATTAAATATTTAAGATTATCCAGATTTTACACTTACGTGGAATATGAGACCTGGAGCCGGAGTCAATCGTCGTATATGTACATATGACAAAATGTCCAGCAGATGTCCCTCTCGACTGGCTGCAAAGCAAAGACTGCAGTAAAAAATATAGGTTTATAAATAATGTTAAAAAAGCAATATAGGTAGACTAAAAATCAGACAACGTATGGAACCTACCGTCCTGCGGCAAAGAGTGTACCATTAGCACTTCCAAAAGTGCTGACAGTTACACTTAGCGGCATTAACCAGGCAAGAGCGCCTAGAATGCGATTACCAAATGTAACAGCTACCGCCTCGGATTCGATCATTTCTTGCGCCGACATAGCTGCCAGATAGGATATGTTGATAAGCGCATAACATAGAGTAACAAGTGGTATGCCAATCATGATAGATCGCGGTAAGTTTTTGCTGGGATTCTTAATCTCCTCGGTAACGTAATTTAAGTTGTTCCAACCATCGTATGCCCAAAGGCCCGTGTAAAATGCGGTCGCTATTGCTCCAATGTTTGGCATTGGCCCATTAAATGCATTTGACAGATGCTGTGTATTCCCCTGAAACAATTTCCACGCACCACCGCAGATAACAATGACAACGGCCACCAATTTGGCCGCTGTAAATACGTTCTGCACGGCCATGCCCAAATTTACGCTGTAGCAATTCACAAACAATATCATCACTGACAAAAAGAGCATAATTAAGCAAAAAGATTTGATTTAAAGTATGAAATGGACTGGGTGTGCATCGCTTACCAATTGCAACCAGTGCGACCATCTTAACAACGCCCCTGGGGGGATCACATTCTATCACAAAGGCCTCAACAGCATACTGAGCAAATGATAGGCATATTATAGCCATTTGAGATGGCTTCAATACTAATGTCGATACCCATGAAAATAGGAACGCCGGAGCTGGTCCATAGGCATCCATAAAGTAGGCCCATTCTGCACCAGATGATGTATTCATTGTGCCAAGCTCAGCATATGCCAAAGCGCCTAAGGGCGTAAAAAAAAATGTAAATGGTTGATATAGGTTAACTGTTCTAAAACAAAAATTGGTTAAATGAATAAAATAAGATGTATTAATTTAAAAGTATTCACGGTGCTTGTAAGTAAATAAAGTAAATAAATTTGTCAAGTCGATTAAGATGTGTCCAATTGCACTATTTCATATTAGATACATAGCTTTCCTACAGCAGACCAAATTCAATCTAATAATGTAAGCTATTAGGAAAACGTTTGCACAATTTGGGCATACAAGAACACGAATGCTTATATATGTAGAAAATGTGTAAGTATCCAGGTATGCTGATCCCCAGCGGCTGTGGTCCAACTATGGAAAATAAATTCTTGAATAAATTCTTAAGTAATTGTATGACTTTTATCCGATATTCCACATACGGTCAACGTAAAAATTTAGTAGCGATAGCCCATACAACCAAAAAATATATAATATTAAAGTTTGTGACAAAGAATATGTAATATATAAACTATTCCAAATTCTAAAAAGGAAGACCTAGTCGGGAGTGTCCGACAAGGAGATGCCCGTAACCAAGTCTTTACAAATAACTCCTCCACTGTGCATTTACACATACACACTGACGCTGTAACAAGAGCACTTTACTCATCACCATTTCATTACCACTGTGAAAAATAAATTCTTGAATTACTTTTAAATTCAGAGCATAATTTCAAGATAGCATCTAAATTTATGTACAAGCCAAAATTTTTTTCAATTGGAAGGCGAGTGGCATAGATTGTTTTGCGTACGGTGAAGCAGAGGCTTATTTTTGTTTTAAAACATTAAAAAATTGTTTTTCGTACACACAGTTATTCCATTAGGCTTACCAAGGCGTAGCTAACATACCGAATAAACCTCGAGGAACTGCAAAAGCGATATCGGTTTTCCAAACTTGAACTTTACATCAATCACAAATAATATGGTAATGACTTATGATCTAGAAATCGCCGCGTTTCTTAACATTAGGGGTAAGAAGGTCAAATTTCATGACATCATAATAGGTCTTAGATTTTTTTAAGAGATGCCGTTTTACCGGCTTAACCTAACAATCTCCCACGAAAAGGCCAGCAACAAGAAAAATTTGTTGATTGCGAATTACGTCAAGCATGCCAAGCATCAAGAGTTAGATATTGAGGTACCTGGGCCAGCACGATAACCTGTGCCGGACAACGATACGAATTTTGGTCAAAAAAAGTCAAACTCTGGAAGGTGCAAGCTCAAGAACATCTATAGCAAGCATTTCGGCAGCAACCATAGTATGAAGATCTTCAAGGTGAGACACATGAATGTCGATCCACCTTCATAGCTAATCAAACAATTTACTAATTTCGAAAAAACCTTAAGCCTCGGCCGGTCAAGCGGACCAATTATATGCTCGGCAGAGGTTGAATTCTTGCAAGCGTATTACTCTCCAAAGATGCTAGCGGAGTCACAATGTTAATCAACAGTCACCAATTGAAATACAATTAAAAGTCGAAAACAAAAAAGGGGCGTGTGCAAGAACTATATAAGACCCGCAAAAGATCTTAAAAACATTAATCACTAATGATTTTGAAACATGAGAACAGTACATTAAATTATAAAGACTTTTCAATGGCATTACCACTCAAGCGACAATGTGAGCTTCACTAACATCAGTGATATTATAGCATTACAGTCTGATTTAATGGCTAATTTTGAAAATATTATTTTTAGTTAGGAGCCTTTTTCGACGTCTAATAAGGTACTGCCATTATTCACATCTCCTGTTCACTCTAAAATATACCCGATTTTCAAATTTGCATTACAATATGCCGACTTGGGTTGGAAATAAAAAGGCCTCTGATAAAACAAAAACTACAAAAACAAACTTTACCAAGCATCACTTAAAGAAATATCGATGACGTGGGGTGTAAAAACAAATAAACAAATTATTAAAGCAGTAGTGTGGATGGCGTCATATTTTTCTCTGACAACGATTCGATCATGTCAAGTACTTAGACTGGGTTTTAAGGAGCTTGTGTGAAGCTACTTTTAAAGTTTTCAGAGAAAATACTCACGTTTTTTTAAATTGAGTAGATTACCTTGGTTTTATAGTTAACAGGGGCAGTGCCCAGACCGGCTTGGAAAAATTTCAAGCTATATAGGAGCCAAAAAAATTGTTTGCACTCAACGCCATCCATTGCCACCTCCGAAACTAGCCAGCATACATTATTAATTTATAAAAAAGATTACTTGGCATAATTTTGGTTATGGCAATACCTACTATAATGGACAAAAAAGCAAAGGGAGATAATTACGTCGAAACCAAATCACGCCCAGGGGACTTACTACTTCTCAAAAATGACACAAGTGGTATCAAATTTTATAGCGAATTACAAAATTTGCACCAAACCCAAAAATACAGACACTTAAAATAGCTGGTACGTGGAGAATCCCTAATTCCGTCGTATTCTAACAATGCTTCAGATTGACGGTAGTTTAACCGACAACCGTTGGTGACACGAACCATAGCAGACATACAAATTTCGATCATTCATCTAATGAATATGCTTTCCAAAACTAAGGTTGTATATAACGATAATGAACAACAAAACAATTGTCACTCTGCTGATAAATAGATATTGAGTTGATATTGTCACGCCATATTTTCTAAAACAATTGAACCGACCGTTTTAACAGCACTCCGACAGATTATAAGATGCCTGAAGCTTAAAAAAAAGGACAATACCACCAAGCTAATCATACAAGCCACAGTTGAGTACAACCGATGACTCCACTCCGTGACGCGTCGGAATCCAATCGAGATAATACCGATGGGTTCACGGAAGCAGTCAGATGAAAATCGAGAACTCGCAGCTAGACAGAAACAACCCAGATAAACAGTATGATATCTGATGTAGTATATGTAGTATATGTATGTTCCAAAATAGGTTACAAGAACAAATTTTTTCTTTGTGTACGGTAGAAGTACACTGGGAACGTTCGTTTTATTAAAATGGTCGTGAGGACAAAGTCAGCTTTGATTTATATGAAATGTATGATAACATTCGCTTTAAGTTTTAAATTCCACACTTTAACACATACCAATTTTTTTGATATAAAATACCTGTGCTCGGATACCGACTCATCTTCGTTTTCACGGTAAGCTGTGATGATTTTTATGGGATCATCGTGTCATTATGAGACATTGAGACACTAAGCATATATAAAATTTCTTGTTCGATTTGACTCTGACGGCTCTGCCAGCGAATATGCTCAACATCATTTACACAGCGATTCAGGACCAAATAAATAGTTTGATTGACGCTGTGACTAAAATCATTTAGGGAAGAGCATTGATCAAATTAATGTTGTTTATTTGTACAAATTATTTAAGCCAATAATAAACAATTAATCACGTAGATCTTGAACCACATACTCAGATTTACTTTTGCTAAAACTCAAATGGGAGGTCCCACTACAGAGACCACTCTGATTGCAGATGAACTTTAAATAAACAATTTGCAAATGTATATGTATCTTGTTAAGTGGAAAGTACTTCAGGTCCGATAATGAGTTCGAGTAAATGACACATTAACTTAATTTTTGAATGTTATTCCGTATCGCATATAAATTATTCTTCTATATTCTGGTCAATTAAGTGGCCAAGTGTGGTAGCGGTACGGTATCAGTCACAATATGCTTCCCTACAGCATACTTAACATTCTTCAGCAATTACATTATCGCCGTTGTTACATATTACTGAGCATAATTCGGTGTGGCGTCTGCTATAGCAGATGCTTAAAACAATTGATGGCTGGAAAATGCTGGAATTTGTGGGAGTCGTTAATAAGTATCACTCCGCTTTCATTTGCATTTGAGTTTAGTAATCTGATGCTGAACTTTAGGCTGTCAAGTCAGTGTTCCAATGTACCGACCGTCTATTACCCGACCGAATTGAATTGAATTTTACGAAGGAAGTCGCTTATATACCTCTCTTTTCACAATAAATTGCATTTGGTTTTCAAAAAATCGAGTTTATCTAATTTACATACAGACCACCACATGGTGACATCTTTATCAACTCAGCTATTGGTGCTGAGCAAAAATAGATAAAATGAGTAAAGCATATACAACGCACACATAATTAAATCGAGTATTTTACTTACCCAACAATGACAGCAGACCACAAGCAAGCCAGATTATGAAGCTTACTCCAACGGAACCGGTGCGAACCAGTAAGCCAGAGGGTGACACAAATATTCCAGATCCTAAAACAAAAAATAAAACAATTTTGTTTTTTAATATAAACTAAAACAACAATAATGTATATGGAATATTGTAAGCGCCGATATTAAATACGTGTGATGACGTATACATACATACATACTTGTTTACATTTATAAGAAAGAACATATGTACTTAAATATAAATAAGGGAAATGCTGTAGTCAATTTATTTTTTTATACCCCAAAAGAGGCTAACATAGTAGATATATGTAGCTGTCCGAAACAAAATAACAAGGTCAGGTGGCCAAGCATCTCTGTGAAGAAAGGATAGCGTGGTATTTGAAAATTTTCGAAAGAAGTTGTTCTGTTGTAATTCTTTCACTTCAAAGCACACTAGGTACCAAACAATGTTCAGAGCCCAGGCGCGCAGTGATTTTAATAGCATGTCTATAGCTTCGATCGCATCAAGATTAAAAATCACTTATGTTTGGATACAAGCTGTAAAATGTTGTCGCCAGAGCAAGCTCCTGAAAAAAAATGTATGATCCCTTGGCTGCCCATCGGCTTGTCTTCAAGCAATTTTTTCACCGTGTCAATAAAGTGATAAGTTTATATATATCTACCTTAGTTTCTAAGATACATAAGTATAAGTATATATATTAGATTACTAATGAAAATAAAGATCAACGGTTTTGGCTATGTCTACTCCAGCCATAACTAATTATTAAGTCCAAGCAAGTCCAATCGGCATACATGCAATTAGATTTGTTGTTGAATACAACTCGCATTTCGTAACAGATCATTTGAATGGTCAATAATAGTAACAATTGCTTATCATCTACTTGAAACATTCATTTAATTGAATTGATTTCGTATTGTAAATTGTTGTGTAATTATTTTTGCTCCATACCTTGGAGAGTTGGTGATGCTGCTGTTAACTACAGAGATTAGTATGCTGAGGAACCGTGGTCTAAACTCCTGCGTAATCAAAATAATATTTTATTTTCTTTACATTTTAAAGTGTCTATTTAATGTAAGGATATAAAGTTTGTTGATAGCAACATTTATCAGATTGATTTACATACACACAGCATTGCAGACAGTTATAGTAAGCTCATCAGCGGATTAAAAAATTCAAAATACAAAGCAATCTCGAACGAACACGAATTTACTGATAATACACTACAAATGGTGCTTATATTTAAAGGATAATACTTTAATGTGGCTTCACCGGCTCGCTGTTATGATTGCAGTTTGTTAAATCATTCTGCAGCACACTCTCGTAAGTCACAATGTGGAACCATGGTGCATACAACAAACAAATTAAACATTAATATTTATTCTAAAATTGCCACATCGACTCAGAATTGAAAAATTACCGCGAAATTAATTAAATATTGGTTAAAATGTGAAAAAAAGTTTCTCATAACAAAATAATAGTTTAAGTTTTTGGAATTGGAAAATACATAAATTGTCGCTAAATAATAATTCAAATTCAATGACCGAAATATCTAAATCTTGCTAAGTTATGTGAGCATTAAAAAAATCAAATTGATTTAGAATAGTTGGTAGTATCAAAAAAGTTACCAGTATGTGTTAGGTAAAGATTTTATACATTAATGTTAAACTTCATCAGCAAAATACTTAATAAAATACTTATAAAATAACAAGAAGTGAATGAATGTTTAGCAAATATGATTGTCAAAAAGAAAATATTTGTTTAGCAGTATAAGAGTCTTAGCAAATTTTTGTAGTATACCGAACACTCATAGACGAACTAAGAGAAACTTTCAAAATAATAATTTTTTTCTAAACAATACTTAAGCAAGTTAGAAAATTTTAACCGACACGCAGCACTCGTTTACAAATTCGTAACAACCAAAGCATATACCACTAGTTTATTTGTACACAAAACAGATACTTGGACGAAATATAACGAAAAGGCAAAGTTCTCAACCTCCCATTTTGGAACCGTATACACGAGTTACTTACTAGTAACATCAACTGCGCGCACAGCAGTGCCATCGACCAATTAAATTAATTACTCCACAATAAAAGGAAATCGTTAAAGAGAAAATAAAGTCAAATGTAGTCTTAACATGTTTTCGTTACGGTCCGTAAATTAAGTCAAAAAAGTCAACATGCCAAATATTTTATATCTAGCTGTAAAATTTAAAAGATTTTTTTTCCAGATTTCCCCATATAGAATACATATTCTAGATCAGCATACCCGCGTAGCCTGTCTGTCGAAAACATTTGATGCAATATGTTCACGTGAATAAAATTTTTCATACCACACGCAATTCAAAATTCGAAATCAAAATAGTTTGGAAATTAAAAAAAAAATGGCAAAAGGATCGCATTTTTAACGAATTAAACCGGATGCGATTTATAGATTTCCATTAACAAGACGCAAAAAAGCAAAATATCGATTTTAACGAGTTTTATATTTTAGATGGTGTTAAGATATGTAACTTTTTTGAAAGTAATCAAACAAATATACATAAGTACATTATTTTGTACGTCTTAAATATTAAAGAAATATTAAAGTATATATTTAATTCAGTTTTTGAGAATTTCACGGCTCGATTTCGAGAAACAAAAAATTCAGCATTTATAACTACATAAAGGCGGCATAACTGTATACAAAACATAACGGTTACTTAACTGCTAACAATTTTGCATTGTGTTGTGAAAAAAAGTACAAATTACCGAGGGGGCCAACACGAACGGGATTTTTACGAATAACGAATCTTTTTCAAGGTTACATCAGCATTTACGAATTATTGAGATTTTCAATTTAGCGGGAAACAAATAATCGGGACTCGACTGTATTTTACAATCGCAGCCAGCAGAATTTTCATGCGTAAGTATGAATGCCTTCTTACTATTATTTTCTTGTAAATACCAATCGCAGATAAAGTTTTTTAAATTGTCAATAGCCCGACCGGTTGTCGGAAACTATGGGAACTATGGCTTTTTGGATAACACGACCCGTTAAAAAATTGGTGGTTGAGGTTTGCGTTTTGTCCTTTAAGTTATTCAATAATTTATTGTTGTTCGTGTCGTCCAAGCGCTGCTAATAGGTATAGTGCCCTACTTGCGGTGCGTGTTTGTGTAAATTCTAAGGGTATTTATTTACAACAACAGCTGTGTTTAAGGTTTAGTTTAGTCGGGCACTTATCCCAATCAGACATAACCTAAATGCATATTTATACTATAAATAAACTATAAAGTAAACATAAGGAGGGTAAACTTACCTATCATAGTTCCAACAATTAAAGCCACCCCACTGAAGAGGCCCAACCTAAAATGCAAAAACAATAAGATTTAATGTAAAATTCAATAATATATTGTAGAAATGCACCCAAAAATAAAAGTCACATATTATATACTGTCACTTTATACGCATTAGGCTTGAAATATATATATTTGTGTGTGTGTGTATATATATAAATACAATTTAAACATTATAAAGGTATATTTATATATCATAATAATGTGTAAAGTATGCGAGTGACTCAGACCACAAGTAAATAAGCCGGGTATAGGCGGTAGCAACATTGTACACTAATAACAAAGATAGAGTAATTATTATATAAAGTAATTATAAAAGTCGAAAACAGCATTCAGCCAAGTGGGCGTGGCCACGCAAGTTTAAGCTTCATCTTTAGAGAAGCTTATCAGTGGCCTACGTACCAAAGTTACTTAAAGATAGAAATATAAAGCTCTGGAATATTAGGTGGCCAGATATTTTAAAATTTTTATTAAAGATGTTGTGTTAAAGAGGCTTAAGGTCATAAGTATACAACAAATATTGCTTAGACGGACGGACATTATATAAAACCAAAATGCTCCTTTTTCTTATTCTTTCTCCTACCTTCTCTCGAGGTGAACAGCGTCGTTCTGCGTTGCGCCATTCCTCTCCAACGGCTTCCGCATCCGCCCGGTCCCTGATGAGTCGGTCTCTGTCGCTTCGGGCCCTTCTGTCCCAAGAGACCCATTGGCACACATTGTCCCATTGCTCGTTGCTTTTGTTGGCACATTATGTCCTACACGGTGCCGTCAGCCAACAAAATCACAGAACATATAAATCACAGATTATTCAATTAAATGGAGAACAATTAAATAAACCAACAGTTTCACAAAAAAAAGGAATAACCATGATGAATAAACAAATAATTTGCACGCTGTGCTTTTTTCAATGGCTACAGACAAACTTTATGTATCTTATGTATTTTTTTCGGCTGTCGCTGTTAGCTTAAGTATGCTTTACGCATTAGGCGGTATTATTATCTATAGGAACACACACACTCCCACCCACCTCGATTATCTGCTGATATATTTTTGCATGCGGTTTTTTGCAAGCAAAATAGTTGTGATATTTTATCGCGCATGGCATGGACGGATAAAAAATAGACAAAATTGTTTCGTCGCGAATTTCAACTCCCAGCGAAGAATATAGGCAACGAAGGCGAATATGAATCAGAATTTCAAAGAGGCGACCAAAGCGCGTACTAAATGTTCGAAAAATCGATGGCAACTGTTGAAACCGTTTGCTGGCATCTCGTCAAATATTTTAGATAAGCTAACGATGTGTTTTGCGACGCAACCCGAAGACTAAGTAAACGTCAAAGCTGTGAGCGGATCTGCACTCTCTTGTTCGTGTGTTCAAGCTCTCCGAGCTTTCGGTAGGCGCTTCCGAAATGATTCGGCATGTGTACGTGATACGAGCGCCGGCTTCACTCTATTATATATATATAGTTTTGGGTGCGCTATATTTACAAGGTTATGAAGACCAAGTGCTCTGTGCGTCAATTTATTTAATTTTTTGGAGAAAAACAAAAGGTTGTTCTGTTATTTGCTACTTACTATATTTTCATAACGCTGCCGTTCGCTGTAGAGAATTTTTTTGCAAACACATATTTAGAAAAGCTAAAATAAATATTATTCTTCGTATAGAATCTGAGTCTGTTTGTAGGGGCTATTTATAACAATTGCAGATGTGCCTATATTAGTTCACATATAACATTTTAAAAAGGTTAGATGATTGATACGTTTGAGTGCAACGTATGTACTTGCAAAGTCTTATGACAGTAGCTTTAAGACTAGGGAATAACTAGTATATATAAATATATAAACGAGCATCAATAAAAAAAACATATACATATGTTTTATATGGTCGTGGAAATTGCCGCCAATGCGTTATATATCTTATATCTTATATATATATATATTTATATATATGTGTGTGTGTGTGCGTGTTCATACACATATACATGTATGTATATAAGTATATATTAATTGTATTGCAAATAATATTATTCTTTTCACGTCAACAGCAAATTACTTTAATATACAAGAAAACCAAGACAAGTTCAAATAACAACAATCAAGAATGTTACCTTCGTGTTACCGTAACTGACTGAGCAACACTCGATCATAGCGTAATAGCAACTAACATAAGAATCCTAACATTATTTGTACATATAAGATTTTAAAAAATTATGTGTGAGGATTTTAACCCATGGCCCATTGCAGACTTATATGACGTATTAAAGAGCAGAGCCAACGCATTAAGTTTCACCATGGATTTAATTTTCAATCCTTAAGAACTAAAAAAATTTTTATAATTAGTCCTTGGCCAGGATTGAACCCACCCGCACCTCAAACATATACAATGTTTATAATATAGGCAAAACTGCCCATACTTAGAAATTGCAAACAAATTCTAAATATGACGATAGCTAAAAAATGTCTAAGTAGTAAAAAGAAAATAAAGCACTTATCCAAAGAATTTCGTTTGCAGTATTTACTGAATTTTGTCTTTAAACTTGGAAAATTAAGTTAATTTTTACTCTTTGACACACCCTAAGTTGATGTAGTGAGAAATCGTATGACTTAGTCTAACACGGGTATACACGAGTGTATATTCCAAGTATTAGGTTACTAGTTTCTAGCATCAAATAAAATTACTTTCACTTAGACAGACTGAAATGGTCTTTTCACAACGTGAAGAAAAAATTGTAATGTTTTTTTAAAGAAACAATGGTTTCATATGTTAACATTTTAAATATATTGTGTTGTAAGTCCGAGTTTACATTTGTGCTAACTATTTATATATTGAATACTAGAGGCAAAAAACGCGCAATGTCTAAATTAGGGAATATAAAATATGGAAATTTAACTACTGAATTGATCAAATAAATATGTTTATATTATACTAAAGAGCAGATACAGCATTGTCGCATTAAATTAATAATATAGTATTTTCATTGAGTGTGGTATTATTAATAAATGTCATATTCATTGCAAAGTATCTTTAAATCAGACACTTTTAGTTAAAGCGATATAATTTTTGGTCTATATACTTTTCTCTTTTTCTTTTAAATATTACTCAGTAACCAAAAATTATTTGGCTGCCTGTTTTCATGTGTTGTACATTTCAGTTTCATCGAACATAATTTTTAGTTTATTAATAGAAAAATCCGCTATAGATACGTCTTGCTATTGGGTCATATGTTTCTATGAGTGTCTATTACATACAAAAACAAGTAAAAAGTTAAAAAAGGGAATACCAGACTACAATATATAGTAATCGCAGATGTCAAACCATTAATTTCAACCCCTTCTATTTACATATACAAATATTGATAATCTGCGTATGGCGTTCAAGAATATTGTTGGGGCAAGAATCTTAAAATAGAAAGAAAACATTCTTCTGTACAAATCTTAAATACTTTTAAACTGACTGCCTTCAATTTTTTTATCTTATGGTGCATTACGTTGCAGTCCGTTTGCAATTCTTGCAATTAGTTAGGTTTCTTTATCGCCTACTGTCGCACCGCGCATTTTAATTTAACTCAATTGACTTTAATTTGGCTCGTGACGCACTAACTTTATAAGAACGTTGACATCGCGCGCTCTTCTCTCTAATTGGAGATGACGCTAATGATCGGCATTATAATTAAAAAGTCATAAATTTATATACTGACCTATGTTTCGCTCTCACAATATACGGCCCAGAAACACCAAACTATAATTGAAATTTTTTTTTTTGCGAATGCAAAATACTCAGGCAAAGCAAGTTGAAATACTCTGACTAAAAGATTTTCGGTTTCAAGCTACGAAACTTTCTTACGTTAATAGATACTTCGAAATCAGCTATACACACAGACACAAACATTACTGATGTATTTATTTATCAGTATAGAAAAGAAATTTGAAGTCACTAGCCCAAATAAATTTTAACATCCACGCGGTCATTCAGAAATATGACTTGATTGACCAAAAAAATATAAAGATAATAGGATCGGAAATGCATTCTACCTGTTAAAAATATTTGTATATATATTGTATACATTGGGATACGCATTGATATGAGTGATCTTTCCATTTCTAGCCTTGCTTATCCATTTTGAGCCAGATAGCAGTATTTCACACGAACAACGTTAAGCTTTTAAGAATAATATTGTAATTGCATTCCTAAATTGATTTGGCGTTTCTGGCCGGATGTTAATCAAACTTGAAGTGTTTATAAAAGTCAGGGGGCAGATTAAGTATTTATAATCACATAAATTTTTCTAAGCAAGTGTTGATTTGGTCACGTTTTAGTACCATTTGCGTAATTTCAGACATAGTAATGTGCCTAAAGGATGTAGTTTAAGAATCTTGAGGTCCATCTGGCGAAGGTATACACATTTTAAAACTTTGAAAAAATTTTTGTTTGGACCGGCGGACGAATGGACTTTGTATAAACCAATATAACCTTTTCACATGGCAAACAGTGAAACTTTATAGACATATGTATGTATCTACCTATACTCATACATTTTCATAAATACCAACCAAAACTATATGCGGTTTTTATCTTTACTGCATTAAAAGCTTTCATTTGACGCATGCGTTCTACCGCATGTCCTTGCGATGACATCGTACACGACTCACAAAAAAAATTATAACGTGCTGCTAAAAACTCGTCAATTGCCAGCTGCCATTAAAACGAAGCCTACCCCAACCGACATTACCAAATCAACCCTAGGCCTGACATTTTATAACGAAACCTTCATAAGCTGTTGTCTGCAAAAAAATTCTTTTTACAAATATAAGAAAACATGCAAATTAACGATTATACTACGGCTATTACAGCAAGCATATTAACCTGATATAAATACAATCTGCACCCATACCTAAGCATTTCTTTAAAATAATTTTATACATATATGAATGAATGACTAAGTCCCTGCGCTGGCCTTCAACCATATATCTCACACGACAAGCTGTGTATACGACATCAGCAATAACAATCACAAAAATTTCTGAAACAAAAATTATCTCCTTCGATTTCATCTCATGACTGCACTATGCTACATAATTGAAATAAACCCGGTAGTTATCGATGTTAACAAGGCGAAGTTCAACTCTTTTGCATTAATAGTCGCTGAGAACGACGTGTTCATACAGACAAACGAGCACAGTTAATCGACTTGGCGGCTACTTAATGTTTCAAGTGCAAGTTTTTTGTTAGACTGCGGCGCTACCGACGATGTAATCTCCTTTGCCTCTTAGGTTCAATAAATTTATGAATAATTGCTCACAGCTGTTAAAAAATTCGTATAACGATGTAAAATAAATGTTGCTTTTCGACAGATACCTGCTATTGTTTTGTCAAGTGAAAATATAGACGGAAAGTTATTTCCAATCATATTTATATTTTATGATAATTTTTTGTAATTTATGTAGGAGTGGGCGTACCCAAATATTTTGTAACTGATATCAGAGATGCTCATCGGTAATCTGATAAAAAATAAATGTTTTTCTTTAAAACGGAGGGAGGTATATACATTTATTAAATTGCCATAGTCCTTAATCTAAATAATCTTAACTATTAATTTGACGCAGACAAAAATATATTTAAAATTTCGAATGTTAATGGGCGAGTGTTACCGACCCTATGTGTATCTTACGATATTACGGTTGAATTATCTTCTGGATAGAGCATTTTGAAAGTTATTCTATGTGAATCGCAAAGTAAGTCAATTAACAAGTAAAAAACCATACATACAGTTTAATCGAAGCCCTCGGGAATTTATATAATAATAAGATAAGATAAGATACGATTTCCTTGTGTTTATGTTTGCAGCTCAAACACTTAAAATTACACTTAGTGCGATCAATGAACTAAAAAAAAACGAACGTAATCCTCTAAAATGGTAAAGTGCAACATGCAAAAATATTATGCATTATCGCAAGCTCCGCTCCGTGTAAATGTACTGAGTAGCAAAGTACCTAGCCAAATTTTATCGGTGAACAAGCAGGAATACGCAGGACTTAAGGTATTGTTTTCGCCTTCCTTTTGGGCTACCACTTGTCCATGGTACAACGACCTTATTGAGCGCATTATTGCCAGCGGCATTTGAGTGGAAAATCTGGTTTGGCGTCTGCTCAAGGGATGGTGGAAAGTGTGCAGCGATCTCGCTGCATATGCTATGACCGAATTATGGAAATTGAAAGAAAAATTATGCGTACACGTTCAATGCGTACCTTTGATTATAAAAAAAAATAAATTATTGTCTTAATGATATCGTCTTGATTTAATTTATATGATTAACACGTTTATGTCTTATAATTCAAGCAAGTTTTTGTTGCCTTTAATATGAAACTGTTTTTTATTATAATTAAAAACTAAAAATAAAAGTTATTTTGGTCCAGAGAAAGTATGCGTACAATCTTGAAATTTAGTGTGTATATGCTCTGTTGATCCCGATTTGAGAAAAATCACTGTAAAACTAAGAGATGAGGGGAAAACGTTGCGGAAAATTGGCAAAATTGTTGGGAGAACGCACTCCTCTGTGCTATGGGTTATAGACAATTTCAATTTAACCGCCTCAATGACATCAATGCCACGTCCGGGAAGGCCACCAAAGCTATACGATTGAGAGAAGCGATATATTTTGAAGACGGTGAGCCGAGTTAAGCCTCGAATAACGACTTCAAAAATTGGTCAAGATATTCAGCAGAAGTTTGGGAAAGATCTTAGTGACGATACGAATTGCAATATTTAAAAAAAGGAGGACCTACATACCTGTGTTGCATGGAAAAAGCTCTTGATATCGCCCGTCAACAAAGCGAAACGCATAGCTTTTGTCAAAAAGTTCAGCCAAGAGCCTTCAGCTTCCTGGAATAATGTTCTTTTTAGAAACGTAAACAAATTCTGCATTTTTGACATAAAAGCGGTGTAAAAACTTTGTTCCAATTAATAAAGACAGTGGTGCCGGTGTGTTGGTGTGGGGTTGTATGGAGGAAAATTAAATTGGAAAGCTGATATTTATTGAGTCAATAATATATCTCCAGCCGTTTACACCAAAGCCCCAGAAAATTGGGACTGGCTGATGATTTCCGGTTCCAGTAAGATAATGACCCCCTCTCGCAGTCGCTGTCACCGGATAGAGCTCCTATGGGAGCGCAGGATTCGCCTTTAACCCATTACCTCGATGTTGAAGAATGTGATAATGGAGGAATGGGACAAAATCTCACCTGTCGTACCCAAAAATTTGTGCAACGAACGAGTTCGCATACTTTTTCTGGTATAACAGTTAAAGACGAACTGACCAAAAATACAACAAAGCCAAAAGGAGCAACAGCGACAACAGCAGCGGCAGCGGAGTTTTAACCTTAACATAATTTGTACCTATGATTGTAAATTAGTTCTTAGACAGCACTACAAAGAATTTTTCAAGCTTTAAAAAAGGAATTATTCGATTGACGCCCGAGCAGGGACCGGGAAAATAAAAGGATAACGCGTTGCGATACTTAAGTACCTCAAAACGACCTACGCCGCGCAGTGTTTAATAAAATTAAATCGCTAAATTCGAATTAGTATATATAACAGTAATCTTTATTGCGTTTGACTTAAAAAACAAATTATCTGCGGTCGCTCCGCCGACTCTCTGTAGTATCCGTTCGCAGAGAGCCACGTTTAAAGTTGAGGAGCCCCAGTCACCTGCTGCACCGCTGTTGTCGCAGCATAAAAAGAATCAATTACAGAGGACCATTGTGGGAGGTATGACCGAATGTTAATTATACGGTAGGAAAAAACTATTTTTTCAAGAATAATACATACAATTCTTAGAAAAATTAAAAAAATCAAATAAATTAAAATATAAGTCAACATATTTCATTTAAGAATATAAATCATATTTAAGAAAATATTTTTTTCTTAAATTTAATTATTGAATTAATTCAATAACTTTGGAATAGCAGTGTAAAAAATGATTTTTTTTTCGAATTTTTGCGTATTTTTCGTGACTATTTAAAATATCTCAATGTTAGAAAAAAAGTTAAAAAACATATTTTAAGTTGCTCAATCATCTCACATGAAAGGTAACCTACTGAAGTATACCTTATAAGTGGTACGTAAGCATGAACAACATGCAAGACGAATTATCCTAAGTTGTTCACAGCCTTTCCTTTGGGACAAGCGCGGCCCTCCGGTAACCAACACGTAGCAATGCTGCAAGGGATGGGCAACAAGCTACTAGCACACCCGTTGCTGGCCAAGAACTTAAGGATGCTATAGTTAATCTAATCCGAGAGACCCTCGAAGGAGGAGATCTAACAAGACAAGGTTTAGATAACCCAGATAGGATAGACATGTTGTTCGATATACCAATCGCAAGGCCAGGGCCTGAAAGCAAACACAAGGAAGCTCCCGATATAACGCGATTAATCAGGAAATTCTGTGGAGATAAAACAACAACTACTATCTACCACCCACTGTCTTTGATACTCAACCAAAATTAGTTCCCAAGAGGAATCTCCAGAAACTGTGAAAGCCAAAAACCAAAAATTATCGGGATTTAGCCTTGGATACCTTTAAAAATGGGCTAAGTGCCGACTTATCTCATTTATTACATATAAAAGAGCCAAGAGATTTAAAACATGCACTTCATTTGTGAGGATTGGTAGAAAACCAAGAACATAAAAACGCATTCATTCCGAAATATAGACAACAGTCTCCTACCTAGATAAGTCCCGAACCAAATGCTAATAAGACACCAGTTGCACAGACCAGTGTCGAATAGTATGGCTGGTCAAAAAGAGACTTTGACCCCAGGTTGTACTATATTAGACCAATTCCCATGAAAACTGATCAGTCTATTAGGTCCAAACTCAAAAACTACATGAACAGACCTCTACATAATGATCTGGCAGGAAAAGGACTACTGCCGCAGCCTATATAGGACATTCCACAATGCCAAGGGCAATAAGGAGCCGACGACAGGCGGGAAAAAGGTAGAATTACTTATCCCATCCGTGTCGAGGAACAAGGGTATCTCGTTTTCTCGAAAGGAGCTGCAGAACTTGCCTGTCAATAGCAAGAGGACAATGAGCAGGAATACATGCTCTTATCGGTAGTACCTCAGACAACCCTTTTTTTGACTAAGCAATTGCTCCTTGCCATATTTTCAATACAAAGCGGGGAACGGCATGGCACTTAGATTTTTAATTGACACAGGATCCAATCAAAACTATATTCACCCCGATTGAGTTCAGAACCCTATACTTAACGAACAGCCATTTCCGTTGGTGGGCAAACAAAAGTTACCCATCAAATTTGTCTTAACAATTTTTGTTTAAAAAAACAATCCAATGAAATTCTATCTTTATCAACACTTATAACACTTCATGGCATTCTGGGTAACGCTTTCATAGTCGTAAGAAACGATGTGCTTATAATCAGTGGAAATTAATATAAAGCAACTAGAGATATAGGCAAATAATAATATAAAAATCAGAACAAATCATATGTCCGATCAATTGACCGAAACTCATACGGAAGTATTTGCTGACCCTGAGTGGAAACTGAAAACTGAAAAAAATAAAGAATTATTATCGATTATACAAAATTGAATGACGTAAAAGTTTTAGATCGATACCCAACAGCCGAAATGGGAGAAATAATCAACCCATTGTGCGAAAATAGGTATTTCTAAGTCATAGATTAAAAGAGCGGTTTCCATCAAATGCCACTCAACAAAAAGGGATATTGAGAAAACCTCAGTGAGTTAATGTTGTAGCAGATGCATTGTCCAGAAATCCCATAGAACAACAAAAATATATAGCACTAGTCCAACTGTACACAGTGATGAGAGTTCCTCGCAAATTCTAATACCACCTGTGGAAGTCCCGATAAACGTGAGAACCAATTTTTTTAATTGACCTCAGACGAGGAATCATACGAATTCAGTATACCCTTTCTATCCTACAATAGACACGTTACAAAAAGAGATAATTATTCAGAAAAAGATTTAATAGAAACCTTATAGAAACGACATGGCCCAAAAATTGTAAGCGGTTTGTTGACCGTAGAAACGATTATAGGCAAAATACAAAATATATTCCCTGTACACTTCGAAGATAAAAAACACACCTTACAGAAGTTCTCAAAGACAACGCCTTGAGCGCATCATCCATTAAATTTTCTCTGCAACACCAGCTGAAGGCAACAGTCTATACATTTACCAGTAATGGACATGTTGAACGACTTCATTCAACATTAACTGAAATTATGAGATGTTTAAAAAAAGATGAGAGTACCGTCAATTTCAAAGACTTAATCTTCAAAACACTGCAACTGTACAATCAGTTGGTATTACCGTACTACCGTAGAATATGGTAAAAGGGAAACCAATAGATATATTTTTGGATAAACAGAAAATAATTGACCCCCAACAAATAGCACCAGAAAGGCAGCCGATATGAAAAAAATATAAATAAACAAGAACAGAATGTGAACTACCATAATATGAAGATAAAACAATTAAGGAATTATTGGAGATACGTAAAAACAGACAAAAGATTTGGTTCAAAAGTCACACCCGAATATAGGAAATAAAAAGTATCAGAAAACGGGAATTCACTGTAAAGACAAAAATCGGTAGAAAAGTTCAAAAAAATAATATAAAAACATATTTGACATGCTATTTATCCAGCGTGCCTTGGGTTGGCAACAATATTGGAATACTTACATACGCAATTCATTCCAATAAAAAAAGTTTTCTGCATCAGTGCTAAACGGAACATTCAAAATTATCCATATATTCGACAAAGACGAATATGACAAAGTTTTCCAGACATTGGAAAATACCTTGTACACCATAACTGAATTACACCATTCCCGCTATTCCCATTGCTCGAATCCGAGATCAGAAAATTAAAAATGATCTACGCAGACTCAGAGCCTGCCAAAGAGCGGAATAAGCGATAAATACATTGGGAACAACTTCGAAATGGTTGACCGGCTCGCCGGACCGCAACGTCCAAGAAATATTAGAAACTAAGATGAACGCTGAATTAGAAAATTACAACAATCAAGTATATATAAATAAATTACAGTCGAGTCCCGATAATTCGAAATGGTAAGGGGATCACATTTTTTACGAATTACACGGGAATGCGATTTATCGAGATACCCATTAACAAGGCGCAAAAAGGAAGAATTCGAATTTAAGGAGTTTTGTATTTAAGATTATGTTTAGATATGGAACTTTATTGGAAGTAAACAAATTAATATATGTTTATTTTTTTGTACGTAAAAATGTATATTACATTAAGTTTTTGACAATATCACGGCTCGATGTCGTGCTTGTAAAAAATCAGCAAACTGCGTAATCGAAAATAATGAGAGAAACACAAAATTCAGCATTTGTAACTACATGTACTGTCTACAAAACATAACGGGGATTTAACTGCTAGCAATTTTGCATTGTTTTACGATAAATAAGATGTTACGAAACGAAACTTCAATTTATAGAGGTTCAATATAATTTTTGTTGCGAAAAAAAGCTACGACTTATCGAGCGGACCAAAACGTTTCTGATTTTTACGAATTACAAATTTTTTCAAGGGGACTGCAGTTTTTACAAATTATAGACATTTTCAATTTAGTGGGGGACAAATTATCGGGACTCGATTGTACTACAAAATAAAATAATCGAGATAAGCGGAGTCAGAAATGAATAAATTAAATTAGCTAAAGAAAACAAAGATTTTAATGAAAAAAGAAAGCATGCTGCACATAATTAAAAACCAATCGCAATTGAAATATTAACTGCTATCTTATTAAATCCCATTCAAAAATTAAATACAATAAATGAAATAAAAGATGAAAACTTTGTAAAATGCGGCAAAAAAATATACGTAATAAAGGACTCTTGCGAATCCCATAGCGATAAGACCATATGTACTAGAAATAATCCAGTAAACTTAAGTAACGATACTTGTTTAACTCCATTACTGAAGAGCCAAAATCCAAAGTGTAAACCGATCAATAGCCAACACGTAACGCACTATGAAGAACTATTCGGTGAAACAATACTGCTCAACGATTTCAATAGAAAGTTTAGAATCGATAAAGGAGAAATGGAACTTAGAGGATCATTCCTAATTCAGTTCCAAAACTCGCCCGTTGCCATTAAGGATTAGGTATATAAAGCAAAAGAAATAGTCTTCCCAGAAGCCACATCACCCCTATTCCAAATAATTGCATCAAAAAACAGAGTCGTCGAGGTATTCTCACTGCAAATGCTGAAGGAAGCTAACATCAACAACACTTTAAAACTGGAAGCCCTAAGGAACTACAACAATGCTTCCATATATCTGAAATACTACTGATCTTAATGATTGCGTACTCAGTGGGACGAAAGATCTACGCTTTAACACATCAAATAACTAGAGAAGTTTCAGAAGCAGGCACAGTTGCAGAAGCGAGCGTAGTTCCAAACCAAAAACGTTGTTACATCGCATCCGAGGATATATGCGTTAAAAGGAAGAGGAGTTAAAGATGACGTTGAGCAAAAATACACACGCGCCCATTTTATCACGGCACCAATGTACGCACCTTTGCCACGTGCGCTGCGTCAGCGGATTCCAACAAACAGCCATCCGTGGGAGCGCACCACGGAATAGGACACCTTAACCAAGCCACAACGGAAACGACGACAACACCAAAGTAGCAGCACTGACAACAGCGGCAGCAGCGACAACTGCAACGGCGACAGCAGCAGCAGCAGAGTTTAAGCTTTAACATAATTTGTACTTATGATTATAAATTAGTTCTTAAGCTACCCTACAAATAAACAGTAATTTTTTAAGAGTTTACTTTCTACCCGCTTTAAGCGTTCTTAGCAAAGCTGCCAAAATGCATACAACTTTAACGCGACATTCCCAATCAATATGAAATACCAATTATTGTGAAATATCATATAGTACAATCATACACACGCTTTGCACGCGTCGACATACATACATATATGAACATATTAAAGTATTTATAATTGTTAGAGCCAATAAAGAAGAAATTACATAGAAATTTTGTTTTATTTGAAAAAAATTTATAACTTGTGAAATGAAAAATTAAATGTCGTTATATTTTTGGAAACAATTTATAAGTAAATCAATTAAAATTGTCTCACTCGGGTACTGCTCGTACCCTGCCCTGGACTGTTGCATAACAGCACACACCAAATGGGCGAACATGCTTTAGTTTTAAATTATTTACAGATCTAATCATAAATATTATGTAATCATATTTTAGAATATTATTATACATATGTATACACTACATGAATTTATTATTATATCGTCAGATAATGTGAATAATTGTGCTTATTTTTATTTCTGGTGTGCGGCCGGTTTCATTTTCATTTATTGAAGCTAACCATTTGGACTTTAACAGCTGTTTAGTAGATATGTATGTAGTTATGTACATAAACTATTTTAAAACAGAAGAGAAAAATGTTACCCGCCAATATTTTCCCGTTATTTTACTGTTAAGCGCATGCGCGTGATAAGTCCGCCTGTCAATTAACTATCAGCAGCGTTCTTAAGACCTCAATAGAGCACAATTACATTATGCACACGCATTGTATGACTGCACCCATAAATGCTAGATTTTACTTATAGATAGCACTACTTCTCACAGGGCATCACGTACTGCACTGAACGTCATCGCCCCTGTCACTTAGCACACAACAAATAAAAATATTGTAATAAAAATTTGCACTTATTTAAAAATTATATATTTATATTAATAGGCAGTACCCAGCATTGTAACTTCATGTCATTCGTGGCTTACTTGCAATATAATAGCTGTAAAGCTACACTCACCATCGGCATAAATATGATTTGTGTTGCTTGGTTGGACATGCTGATACATGACTTGCTGTAGTGTACCAATGTCGCCACTTTCATGTCACTTTAAACACTACAAGAGAATGAAAGCAGTCGCGTTTGAAGCTGACTATTTATATATGTATACATATAAGGCGCCGAGAATGTAGCGTCGTTGCCGCAGCTTACTGCTGGCGTTGCTTTACGGGCCTTTTCCATAATGAACGCTGATTACACTGCACAACGAATTATTGGCAGATAAAATTTTATTACAAGTGTTCACAGGTCACTATAAGTTAAGTTTGGTTAAAATGTTCGGCAATATACATAAATCTATACATATATATATATATATATATATACATATTTGTATATATATATATATATATATATATATATATATATATATATATATATATATATATGAGTTGTGATTTTGTGATAAATATATAATCTATAAATATAAAAAATATTTTGCATACAATTTTTATAACTCAATTATAAAGTCGACGATAAAACCATAATAGTTGTTTTGCATAACTAGATAAGTACAAATAATAAATCTTGGCTTATTGGTTGTTTTGCTGTGTAGTGTTTTGCTTGCTACTGAGCAAATTTTCGCAGTTATTGTATCTCTCTGACGAGCTTTTGCCTGCCCTTTATTCGAAGAGTAAAAGTGAAAGAGCGTATGAGATGAATACGTGCAACGAAAATTTAGAGAACGACTTGTTGTTACGGGGTTGACATAATTAACAGAGATGTGGGGTTGGTTAACGTCCAAACTGTGACGTTATCGGAATAAGCTTTCAAAAGATGCTCAAAAAATATACAAATTCCAAGCTCGAAAACTGAGAGTAAGGCGAAATCAGTTAGATACATACATATGTACATGAGTAACTAAAAATATCCCAACAGTTCGCTTGGTGGCAATCGGCTCCAATGCGAGAGAGGAGAGAGCAGTGGACGATTGTCCAAACTACGTTCCCTTCTTAAAGCACAGTCGTACCAGTCAAGAAAACACGAGTGAGCGAAGACTTCGGTTTTTTGTTTTTTCCTTGCATTTACTTTGTTTGGCTTTTAGGATCGGCTCTTTCTAATAATGCGTAGTAAAATATATTATCTTTGCTCTTTACTCATATGTGTCGCTCTCCTTCTTCCGCTTCCGACATATGAGTTAGGAAAGAAGCATAAAGGAAGTGTAGAGAGAATGGCCTGATGATGTTTTTGCGAAGTTAGTTCAAACTTGAAAGTGCAAGTGTAAAGAAAGCTATAACATAAGTAAGTACAACTATGCAATAAGTACATAAAATTTCACTTAGTAAAACTTGAATAGCAGCATAAACTAATTAATTTTGTTTTAATTTTTAAGGAGAAAGTGTCAATAATGAAAATTTTCATCATTATATTTTAATATCTTATATTTTTGTATCTATATTGTATTTATCATATTCATTTTTATGTCTTTATATTGCAGGCAGTACATACATATATGGGAATTTCAAAGATCTTCAATTCACTTATCAAAAAAACGTAGTTTAAGATTTTAAAATAAATAAATAATATTAAATACAACTTTATTTTTAAATTATTGGGTATATATAAGCATATTTATTTGGGTACAGTTGCCGGCAAACGGCGCAAAAGCGTTGTCGCTGCTTCTATCCCCTGGTGGTGGACCGTCGTGCCGATTGGCTACTGGCCCACCTAATCGTGGATAGCGAATGGAACAGCACGTTCCCTTCTTCTATTTAAGCGGGGAATGCAAAAGGGTGTGTGTGTTTTGTTTACGTATGATAATTTCCTAACATTCATTGGTGCACCACCGTACCGATACTGTCTATAGTACTCACCACTGCGTATGTAATGCCGAGCCTATTCTCCGTCTAATGTTTGTGCACCACCTTACCAACAGCCGAACGAAACACGAGCAAAATGCTGCAAAGTCAGAATCCCTTCTGCAAAGTCAGAATCCCTTCTGCATTCCTCATTCCCCTTCTGCTATCTAATCCGCGACAATTGGCCCGCGCCTATGACATGCCCATGTAAAAAGTGCCAGTGATTTACATGGGTTGTGGTGTAGGTTTATTTAGAGACAGAATCTAGTTATGTCTTTAGTTTCATAATCATTATCACGTAAAGAATTATTACTATTACTCTAATCAGATCAAACGGAGCTGTACAGTATGCTGTTACAGTGCTTTTCAGTATTTAGGGCTTGTACATTAGCTACGTTTAGGTCCCATCTGATGGCAGACACGTATTTCTGAGCTAGAGAACTTTGATAATCAGACGCTTATACGAAACCGAAAAGTTTATAACAATCTGTGGATCATTACCTCATCTTGTCTAAACAAAAATAACTGCATTAAGTAAACAAATTTATTTCAGTCAAAGCTGAAAAATGCATTTAAAAAAATTGAACTTTAATGCAAAAAAGGAAAAAGCAACAAAAACATACAATCATACTACGTATTTTATCCGATTGCCGCTATTAAGCAACAAAAAACCACAACCAGTACTACACACCGCATTGCCCATTGTAAGTAAAGTGCTCACTTTTTTATATGTTAAGTAAATACAGTGAATCGAAGTGTCTGTGAAAAACAAGTGTAAAGCATTTAATACTCAGAAATCCTTTGAATTTTCGAGATATTTTAAAGAAAATTTCGAAGCAATATAGTAGTAATAATAGATTCAAAATCATTTAAAATTTGTTCACTATTATAGATATTTTGTAACTTATTGCCAATGCCATAACGTTCAACGGACAGTAGTAACTACAAATTTAATCTTTTTTCCAATTTAGTAACAAAAGTATTGCCAACACACTTTTTCGACAAAACACCAGAACATTTTTTTTGTGTGACAAACACTGGTGTTTCTTTATTTAAAATCTATCTGTGTACTGGAGAATAATTTAATTTTATGATAATACATTCACGTTTTCCATATTTGGGGGTTGGGATGGCTGGCAATTTTGGTCTTGAGCCTACGGGTTTCCAAGCTGAGAGTGGATCGTGGCGTTACGGGTGGGCATTGGACATTATCCTCAGTGCTTTATTTTTGAGCCGTTGGACCATCCTGCGGTTACTGCTACTTTCTGAGCCCCAGAGTTGGATACCATATGCCCATATTGGCTTGATTATGGTTTTGTAGACCAGCAGTTTGATCCTTAGTTTCATTTTGGATTGCCAACCTATTAGACAGCACAGATCCCTGATCCTCAGCTTGTTTCCTTATTTTTGCGAGTTGGGTCCTCCACGTGAGCCGCCTATCAAGTGTCATACACATGTAAATAGGGGGTTGGCTCGTAATGTATAATTGATCCGCTTAGGCTGACGGGGCGCAGTTACCCAGTCTTAGAGCAAATGTGGTTTACGTTGGTTTATCTGGGCTAATCATTATGTTCCACCTTTGCAGCCTTGGGTCGATTTTGTCAAGTTGCAGTTGGATGTAGACTGAGGCTTCCTAAGGGGTGTTGGCGGTTGCTGGGAAAACTGTGTCTTCAGCATAGGTATCTACAAACAGCTCTTTCTCTTGCAGTGTACAATAGTTGCCCAGCCTTTGCGGGACTCTTGCCTGAATGGCCTTGATCTCCGACTAAGCGTCTCCTAGAATAAGCGGTCATGTACATAGGTAGGCTCGGGGAGACATCTTTAGATTTTAAATAGTAGTTCAGGATGCTACATACTGCCAACAACCTGCTTAATATCAAGCATAACGGCACAGCAGTAGAGATCAAGATCTTATTGACCAAGCGGTAGCTTTGCTCAGGTGTTGACTGTGAGCGCCTGAAGCCAAGCTTATAATATATAACACATAAAAATGGTCTGAAAACTTTTTTTTTTGATTTAAATGGTTTCAAAGAATATAGCACACCCTACCAAAAGATTATATTTTAATGAATATACAAGGTATGCTTTTTTAATTCTGTAATCTAAGACGTTTTGAAAACATATATATTCAAGCCTTTATTAAACATAATTTATTTGCCTTTAAGCATATTCAGATATTTGCTATGGCCCAGACTTATCGATGACGTGAAATCGTCATTTAATGCTCTGAATTCAACAAATATCCCTGAACAAAAACAAAAACCGATTTTAAATGAACCACAACTGAATGACAATTTTAGCGGATATGTTGAACGTTTCCATAGTACCTTCTGAAATATAAGTCGTTGCTTAAGAATTAATAACAATTTTACCGACACTGCTTGGCATCTATAAAACACAATAAGTCGCTACATTCCTTGATTGATAAAAAAACGAAACATGTCATCCAGTCGGCACAAATAAAGATTTAAAAAGTTCTAAAAATAACCACATACGGAGATGTACCAACTAATAAAAAAGTATAATTAAAATTAATAAAGAGATTTGACAATAAATAATCTTAACTATGTTCAGAAGAAGTTATTATGCAGATCTACATACGACGGTTCTCATAAAACCGAAAGTGGTCTATATGGACAACCTAAAAATTCCCCATATTTATCAATTTTCTTATTTATCATTTAACTATGCCAAAGCATTTTAATACAGGTGGTGGGAATGTTTTTCATCCATCTAAATTAAGAGGTCTTTTTAAAAATGTTGTTAATGCATATTTTCTGGCTTGTAAGACTTTAACATTTGTTGAAAATCGAAACGAAATAAATTCCTTTCTTTTTATTTGATCGTTCAATTGAATACTTTTGGTTTCATCCTTTTCCCTTATCATATAATTTTATTATTATGTACTTAAATTATTCAAATTCAATAACGGTGTCCTTGCTTGATCGCATTTACTGCACCTGTCTTTCTTTTGCAAATGAAATCATATGTGGAAATCTATGTTGAAAACTTTGCGAAACACTTGTAAAGACTGTGAATAGTCTTTTAAGTATTCAATATAACATATGTATGTATGTATGTATTTACATATATATTGTAGTACAACTTATCGTCTCGCCACGGTTAGCTGAGTGGATCTTTTTATTTATGTAGGTGAACCGTATGTAAAGCCAAATCAATATCGTTTAAAACTATATTTTCTCCAGCACTTCCAGCGTTGAAGATATGCACGTGGTAGCCGTTTTTATTGTCGTCGTCCATGGTCCGCGATTTCGTATTTTTTCTAGCAAGTCTGCTTTTACAAGAAGTGTTTCATCGAGAGAAAATCGATATGACCAATAAATTGGATCAATTTCCATATCTCAATATAACGATAACGACAGCTGATCAGCTCCGATAAGCTGCTAATCAGCTATATTAACCGCTCAGGTGTGTTGCGTCCCGGTTTTTCGTTACAATATATGTATATAACTTCGAAACATTTCTGCATTTTTTGGGCAAATATAATTAATTGCTCCTATTGCGGCAATAGTATGATGGCTTTTCTCTCATTGGATTTGTTATGCGGCATTTTGTTTTGCATTATGATATTTGTTGTCCCCAATTTCAGAACAGGGTTCCTAATCATTTTTAATGAAATATTTAAGGAATTTTTTTTAAAAACCTGTCGGCAAACTCTTAAAATAATTTCGCCGAAATGTATGGAATACCCATAAGTTAACTTGTGTCAACTGTTTTGCACTTTCCGTCTTTTCACGCCCTTTCTCACAATCATGACGCCAACCAAAAATGTTGTTTATTTTGACTCATTCCCTAAAAGTGTTTATTGGGTGCTTGCCGATCTTCTTCACTAAACTTATAGAAGCAGTTATCATAACAGGGATTTATTTGGGCACAGTTTGCAATTTGGATTTGTGGAATTTTGTTGCTTTCTAGATGATTTTTGTAGCCCTGCTTGCCAATGCAAATCTCTTCTTCAATTGAAACGAGATCTGTATTTGACACGCTTTCGCGGACATCAAAACAGTCGCGTGTCGCTTACCTTATACTTGACAGCCCAATATGTCCGTAAATATAATCAATTAAAATGTAATATTTATAATCAATTAAAATGTAATATTTAAAGTGCAGATGCTGTTGGTATTTATGAACATATTTGCATGTAAAACAGAATTTCGAAAAATGTCACGTTATTTTCGGTAAGTTGGCGAAAACAGAGGACACTGGAGATGTTAATTCCCATATTAACATCTACGTAGCACTAAGGCAAAATCCGGCACTCCAGATTTTGAAACCTGCAAACAAATTAGGTTTAGTCAAAGGGCAATCAATAGAATCAGAAAACAAACAAGTTCAAATTAGCGCTGTACGAAAAAACGAAATTTAATCTTTGGAAACATTTCACAAAATGAATTTTCTATATTTGTTTAGGAATCTAAATCTCATTGATAGAATTGACAAGTGAGCACCACACAAATATACCGTTGCGAACGTTTAAGAAGTATTAGTATTAAGCCTCTCCAAAGTAGGCACATGTTAAGTTTTTCAAAATAGTCACATATTGTGTCAGTCGACCCGGACACCTAAAGCAGGTGACAGTGGTCAACGAAAGAATTCTGATTATTAGTGACGTAACCATTAAAGTCGATAGCAACGGATATCTGATCAAGGTCACAAAGCGTAAACAATCGTGGCGTTCTGATAAAAAAAAAACCTGCAGCAGCTCGACTTAAGTCAACGAATCCAGTCATCTAATCTCTTACATAACCTTTTGCAGAGCTAACACGTGCTAGTCTAAATGTGCTAATCAGGCGATCAGACGCAATGCAACAAAGTTACGAACGGCATTTGACATTCGAATGCCTGCCTGAATGACCCGGCATGCAGGCAGTGGGCTGTCTGAGGTAGAATTGGGATTGGAATTAGGTTTGCTTTTAAAGTTTAAAGTTTGTTTTTAGTTTTTAAATACAAACTGGTAAAGAAAATTATTAAAAAACATTTCATTAGTATTTTAACAATATTTCAATACATATGTATTGTATATTGCGATCCCAAGCTAAAATAAATAATAAATAAAAATATTGTAAAGCTGTCTTTATGAAGCAAAAAGCAATGGTTAAGTTTCAATAAAAACTAAGTGTTAAGTAAAAATTGACTGTTGTAATTTTTACGCTTCATATTTTCGTAGAGCCCTCGTGTTGGACGCTTAATATTAAGTGTTAAATGTTCAAAAAATCCTGCTCTGTTACAAACAACCCGCAAGCTGTGCGCTGTACGCGCCAATATAGAGCAGAAACAAAAATTTTATACAATTCTCACTTCAAAAGAACATCTACATCTATGCCCAAAACAAGCCGAATGGCTGTAGAGCTTAACATTTTAATTTTTTTCAATTGGGGCAAGTGGCGGGCGGTATACAAACGGAAACAATGCCAAAATTTGCATTATTCAAGAATCTATTTTCCATTGTGGGTGCTAAGCGCAGCCGCCAAGTAACACAGTGTGTGTGTGTGTGCACGGTGTTTGTACGTGTGTGTGAATGCAACGGGGATGATCCCAGCAGTTCGATTGGTGGCAATCGGCCCTCAATGCGAGAAAGGAGAGAGCAGTGGACGATTGTCCAAACTACGTTCCCTTCTTAGAGAACAGTCGTACTAGCCAAAAAAAAACGAGTGAGCGAAGACTTCGGTTTTTTGTTTTTTTCTTGAATTTACTTTGTTTGGCTTTTAGGATCGGCTCTTTCTAATAATGCGTAGTAAAATCTATTATCTTTGCTCTTTACTCATATGTGTCGCTCTCTTTCCTCCGCTTCCGACATATGAGTTAGGAAAGAAGCATAAAGGAAGTGTAGAGAGAATGGCCTGATGATGTTTTAGCAAAGTTAGTTCAAACTTGAAAGTGCAAGTGAAAAGAAAGCTATAACATAAGTAAGTACAACAATGCAATAAGTACATAAAATTTAAATAAGTTAAACTTGAATTACAGCAGATAATAATTAATTCCCCCGTCGGCCGTCTAATGTTGGTGCGCCACCGTACCAACAGCCGAACGAAACACGAGCAAAATGTTGCAAAGTCAAATCCCTTCTGCATTCCTCGATTAGAGTACAAAGTTGGCAGTGCTGTCTACTCTGCTATCTAATTCGTGACAATTAGCACTCGCGTATGACAATAGGCACAGCGTTGCATACGCAGTGGTGAGTACTATAGACAGTATCGGTACGGTGGTGCACCAATGCGGGTTAGGAAATTATCATACGTAAACAAAACACACACACCCTTTTGCATTCCCCGCTTAGATAGAAGAAGGGCCCGTGCTGTTCCATTCGGCCCACCACCAAGGGATAGAGCAGCGACAACGCTTTTGCGTTTTTGATAAGTGAATTGAAGATCTTTGAAATTCCCATATACAGTTGTGTTCATAAAAATAGCAGTGTCGTACCTCACCATTTTCAAAACTGTCTTTGAGACACTTCCAATCATCCAAATTTAAAAAGCGATGCCATTTTAGAAAGCTTAGAATGTATGAACTTAAGAATCAAAAAAATAAACTGGATAGATTTACCATTACTTTTCCTGTTTTCTATTGATTTCTGCGTGTGCACACGAAATGGGCTGTTCATAAAAATAGCAGTGCTGAGAGTAAGTACACCAAACAATTGAAAAATCCAAAACAAATTACAGAGTAAAGACACAATTATTTAGTTCACTTTAGTTATTGTATATTTCAAAAAAAAAATTTATTCAAAAATGCGATAATTTTATTTTTAGTGAGCAGTGGAAAAAATTGCTGGGTCGGGAAGAGAAATCTGATAGTTAGCCTACGAAATCAAAGCAAAACCTATATAAATTCTTGAAAAAATAGTAGGATGCAGTACTACCATGGTATTCAATGCTATAAATCATGAAAAGATGGCAGAAATTCGAGATCGTAGCCGTAAATCCACTGTTTTGGAGGAGAGACTCACTGTGCTGCACAGGTAGATCAAGCCGTTAGCATCGTATAAAATGGAAAAAAGTATATGAACCAGTCGATTACTGTTGTAAAAGTACTACGCCGACTCATTAGTCATAACCTAGGTGCGAGAGGTCCCAGGAAGGTACCCCTTTTGATGCTAAAGCATGTGGTCGCATGGTTGAAGTTTTTCCAAAATCCACATTGGCTAGC